>JBBPTU010000577.1:0-21226 GCA_038094295.1 Tylopilus aff. beelii | reverse complement strand
TATCTTGAGCCCAACGACTGTCATTCGACATCACGTTGGGCCATGATGTCCCGTTCCGTGAAAACTCGATGTAGGTGCCGTTAGAAGATAGGGTACCACCCATAATGATCGCGGTGGCATTGAACCGAAAGACACCGGTAAAATCCTGGATGGTACCATTAGATGGTGATTCGGAAGCAATGATGGAGAGTGTCTGGTTATCGGAACCATCCAGCCACAGATTAATGGTACTGCAGTTGAGATTCTGGGCCGTGGGCGGCACCGAAGAGAGGCTTTCCGTGGAAAAATCGAACCCATTTAACGTGGTTGGAAAGGAAAGAGCAGGGTTTAAAAAAGTTGGTACCGGGAGAAGAGGGTAATAGACAAGCACTGATGAATAATCTGTGTTTGCACCCGTGATGCTGATGAACCAATCGTCGATCTTCCGCCCAGAGCACACTGACGACTGGATGCCAGCTAATAGCTCTGCAGCCTGGGTGAACAATAGGCATGAAGGGTATGATGTAGTTTGTTCTGTGTTGAGTGGCCCAGATAGTGTTTCAGTTTCGAAAAAAGCCAGTGATATTAAATCACTCTGGCCCCAGCTTCTATTCACAGTCAGACTTGTCACCAGTGCCAGTACCCATACGGCAGACAGGCCGAGTAAGGGCCACTCTGCTCTGTGCAATACCAAGTAGCTGACAAGTGCGCCGATGGAAGGGTTGCTGTAAACCGCCACCCTTCTACTCCGAAGACCTCCTCTCGCGAGCTTGAAGAATACGTATCGTTTGCCGGTCACCATTACCGCTGCCGATGTGACTGTCACGGAGAGGGATGATATCACCCGTTGAAGGGCTGGTGAAGTTGTCTCGAGAGGAAAGATTTTATGAGTTGCTTGTGCACAGAGCATGATGGCAACGAAAATGATAGATATCGTGGTGAGAAGGAGAGAACATAGCAGAATGAAGATATCTGCAGCGTCGGTGGACCAGATAGATTTTGCTGTGCGCAATTCTCCCTCTGTCAAGAACGTCACGGTCTCACTCTCTTCCACATTTTCAGGAATTTCCGTGGAACTCGAAGGAAGAGGGGGTAGTGCCTGTAATAAACGATCAGATCGGCTTTACCCACTGGCACAGGGACAAGTAGTTGTTCACCTTCATGCGAAGGGAAGCACTCAACGGGCCATGACTTGTCATGTATTTCACGTATCTTATGACGAGTGCGTGGAGTTTGTAAAGATTTCAGGACGATTCGGATGCTTAAAAGCTTGATAGCTGCGTGAAAGATGGACGGCTAATGCGACTCATCAAAGAATCCCAGGCTGTTCCCGAGGCAATACGAAGCTGCGAGTGGACATAAGGTGTTCGGGATGCTTTAGAAGAGTAGTAGATACCACTCGAGCCGGCGACTGGTCCATTGTCCACTAAGTCGTGTGGTCGCCGGGGTTCACAACTTTGTGACAACGCTGAGCTGTTTATGGGTCCTTTGCGAGCTCAGAACACAAGAGATCAACTAGTACACGGCAGAACGAACCATACTCACATGAAACAAGTGAGAATATCAGTTGATGGTGGTAGATGGTGGCGACGATCATGATGGCCCCAGCCTCAGTCACGGTCAGAGCGGAGTCGAGTACATCCATCACCCGGCGGCGTCCGACTCCACATGACGCTTCGAGCTTCGAAACTTGGCAGTTCACGCTCAATTCACGATGTGCGACAGACATAAGCAATTAATAAGTCTTAATAAACACTAGGACGCATAGAATGAATGTAAAAAAGAGACCTTCCGCAAACTAGGCGGGCGACCAACGAAAAAGACGTGGACGACGGGACGACGTAACGGGGGCGACGTAAACAGGGTGCGTAACGAGAGCTCGTTGCAGGCATCATCTGGCGAGAGACAGGTCCAAAAGGAAACAGGGATATCCAAGAAGACGGTGCTGTTCGATGCGTGTGGGGTGATAGATAATAGCAGATGAACGTAATGGAATGTGTATGTGGAATGATGAATGGCAAGGGTATGTATGAATTGGTTTGTGATATGGCTTTGTGATATTGTGGAAGGGAACGAAAATATGGAGACGGCCTGAAAGCGAGAGATGTTCATTGTGTTAGCCAAAACATGCAAAACCATAGGGGGCATAGATTCGGACGGGCATTGCGACGAAAACGAGAGGATGGAAGGAAGTTGGATGAGTCAAGGCTGCGCGGCAGTCGAAGGATGGGTAAGGTCAAACGACGATAGTCCGTGACAATCTTCTCGAGGTTGTCCTGCCAGGGACCATAGCCTTGATCGCCCGACGGACAAAAGTAGCCTTGTTCTCGTCCCTGCACGTACGGGAAGAAGAGGTACTTGCGGTTGTGAGGAACCCGAGTTCGTCGGTGTCCGTCGATCGCCCCCAAGCGTCCTCGCTGGAGATCGGAGGAGGTAATGGCCGCTTGTTCGTTCCGAATACGCCGAAACCACGAGCGTGGCTAGCCTTGGCATGCTCCGCGGTGTTGATGATGTTGTGCAAGGGCCTGAGGTTCTCTGATTGGTAGCCCTTCCCGACACGCTTCACACCAGAGGTGGCCATCAGGAATCGGTCATAAGCACCCTCTGGGTGTCGTTTGTCAGGAGGCTCGAGAACGACAGGGTCACCCGACTTGCGGGGAGGGTAAGGCTCGACATGGTACGGGGACGAATCCAAGTCATTGCATGGAATCAAACGACTACAGGTTGGTTCAGGTGTCGCTATCGAATCCTCTGTGTACCTTGGCGGAATGGGAGGTGCGACAAAGAGGCTCCTGTCGAAAACAGTAGACAGCCTAGGAGAGGGAGAGGAAACAGGAGCTGTGCAAGGAACCCATCAATATACGATGTCTGGGTGACTTGCGGAACACTGCTTACCCCGACTGAGCTCCAGTTCCAATTTCGCCACGTCTTGAATATGTCTATCCAAGTTACTCTGGGATTTGGACTTTTCCCTCCGCTTCGACGGGGTGCCGTCAAAGATGCCACTAGCAGTTGAACCGACCCTGGTCTGAGTAGGTGAGTTGGTCGAAATCGTCGCACGACGCCGGCGTGGAGTTTGCATGAGCACACCAATCGAAGGAAGCACAGGTACCGACGACTCCGGAGTATGGATATACGAGAAAGATGTGCTTAGATCCTGCAAGGGTGAAAGAGGTGCGTTTGGATCTGTAGATTCAGCAAAGATTTCGTTGGCTGCGAGTCTCAGAGGACGGGAGGAGCGGCTCGCGTTAAGAGTGTTATTCTTGTTTAGGGTTGTGGATGCCAGAGTGTTCAGTGTACCTGCCTGGTAGTGCGAGGAAGAACGGGAAAGAGGTACGAGTGGAAGTGGGGCTGGGGGAGTGACACTCGTAGAAGCAAAATTCTGGCGAGTCTCCTCAACCACCTCTGTTTTATAACGAATTAGCCAGTCCCCTTTTCTATCTAAACATGCTAGAACTTACTCTCGACACTTTGGATCCATAAATTCATACGATCAACTGCGACTTCTCGTTCGGGTCGGATATTCTCCCAGCTGAATCTTCCTTCTTCGCCGGATCTTCTCTGCTCAAAATCGATCGGCTCAGGAGAGGCACACCAGACTGGCGTGGTACGACCAGTGAGTTGAGCTAAGGTAGAAGACTTGCAGAAGCGCATGCCCTTGTCTGAAGGGGACCTTTGATTATATCATTGGGCAAAAGCAGTCGGGGAAATGCCTACCAATGGATGCCTTGACACTATGTTTCAACGAGCTGAACCCCGACTCGTTGTTCCTGGGCACTTCTGCGGGTAATCCGATGTCGGTTACAGATTCATTCTTGACTTGACTGCCTTCAGATAACTGCTTCCCTGTGCTCTGACAGCGGCCAAGAGCGGTGATAGATCCGTTCTGCGATGACAGTATCTGAGCCGACGCACGCACGGCGATCTTGGCGACTTCGATTTCACTTCTTTCGAAACTCGACGAGGAAGAAGACATTGTCGTCATTGATTGCATGGTAGTGAGTCTTTCAGGCTCCACATGGCTGAGAGCTTCTTTAGGTTTCTCGACGTCAAGAGAAACTTCTTTCTGTGTCTCGATTTCGACAGGGGGCTGGCATTTGGCTTGGACAGCGGCGGCCTCGGCAACAACCTCAGCCTCCACCGCAGAGTCATCATCGTCAGAAGAACTCGAGCTAGTACTCGTATGATCATCGTGACCCTCAGTGCTCGTATCAGTCAACTTGTTCATCTCCCTCAATCGTTCGCGTTCGCGTTCCCAGTCCATCATTCGGTCTCTGACGCTTCCCTTCGTGACTGCCGTTGTACCGGACAGATTAGCTGCCAGCGAGAGCGACAATGCGGAGGTTTCTTGCTCTTTCACGGGGACCTTGGGACTGAGAGGGGTGACTCTGGAAAGCCGAGTAGGTGTACGAGGGTCTTTCCGCGGAGTATGAACCTGAGTAGGCAAGCCTTCGTTCTCCTTGTTCTCCGTCTGCACCATAGTGCGATTTCTTGTGTTCTCCCTTGCTTTATCCCTCTTCTCCCCGCCGCGCTTCGCCGGGCGCCCGACGCCATGTGCACCGAGGTCAACATTCCGAGCGAACCCCGTGAGATCTACAAGCACACCGGCACGCCCGCGGGTCCGAGGTGGCTTTCCCGATAGTTGTTTCGAGGCTGGAGTCCGCCGTGAACCCTGGGTTGATTGGAAAGGAGTCTGACAGGAAGTAGTACGCAAGGGTGTTGGAGTAACATTCCGGGGAGTATGCAGATGGGCGGGGGTAGGTGTGCCTGCGTGCTTCGTTTCTGGGGTCTGAGAATGAGCAAGGTGAGAGAGCACGTGTTTCTTTGTAGCCGTTCCCGTTTGTCCGACGGATGAGCCTTGCATACCACTAGATGTCGAAGTAATACGCGAGGGAAGTTGCCGCGGTCCAAGAGGACGTCTCATGGAGGAATTTGAATTCGGTGAGACCAATGTTCGCGACTGAGGTACTGTCGCGCTTTCCTGAACCCTAAGGATACTAGCAGCATCTTTCTCCTGACTCGGCTCTGTTTCCGCGGGAATCTGACGCACGGGCTTGACAATGGGTGAGGCTTGAACAGTCGACAGCTTTCTAGTACGTGGTGTTGTGGGAAGGCCAGGAGGAGTGCGTAATTTGGGTTGCGACTTTGACCGAGAGTGGGTCCGGGTTCGTACCACCAATGCGATGGATGAAGATGATGCCTGTTCCACGACTTCGCGTCGGACCGACGCCGTCGGAGCCTCTGAAGGGGATGTCTGCGATCGTGATGCCGGTGTAGTTTCAGGTGCGGTCTTCGGAGTTTTCGGAGTTGATTCTGCCCTGGATACCGGTCGTGAAATAGCCCCTGTCCTTGACGCAGGCCGTGATGTAGACTCCGTCTTCAAAATCGGTCGCGATATCGAGGGGCGTGAGACAGACTTTGATGCTGACCACGGAAGAGGTATATCAAGAAGACGCGACATAGAAGGTTCCTTCTCCTTCTCTTTGTCCTTGAAGGACTCCCTGAAAGAACTGAACAAGGATGTTCGAGTGTGCGTGCTGGACGGGACTGCTGACGATGCCGATTTCCCTGAGGAATATTATTTTGAGATAGAACAAGAGGTATTGCGGGACTTACTATGTCCATGAGCAGGTGTCACCGGACCCACGTCCCAGTAAGGATCTCCCATCAGTTGTGCAGTGGTACACCGCAGATCCGAATTGGGGACAATCATGCGTTTGAGTAAACACTCGGCAGATTGCGACACAGAGTATTTCCCGACCCATTTTCCACGCACCTACGTTATGCCGTTACACAAGTCTGTTGCGTGAGCAAATCAAAGGCACGTACGGTCCGAGTCCAGTACTTCTCCAGGTCTTCCTTCTTTTCAAAGACCTCTCCTTCCTCGTATTCGAAAGGAGTGCGTCCAACGAGGATTTCGAAGAAAGTTATTCCGAGAGACCAAACATCGGATTTCCGAGTGTCGTGGGGCAGTCCACGAGCACGCTCAGGAGAGAGATACTGGAGAAATGCTAGTGAGAAAGACACGAGGCGGATACCAATAACATACCTCGGGTGTGCCATATGTCAAGTTACTGTGGAATGGGTTGGGAGAAGTAAGGTCATACTTTTCTGCAAATCCAAAATCGACGAGAACCGGGACATTGGCGCGCGAGAGGAGAATATTGGCTGGCCTAGGGATAGGCGTGAGTACTGCAATGAATACGGCCAAGCAGGTGAAGGCGTACTTGATATCGTTGTGCACGACACCCCTGGAGTGTAGGAAGTGGACGCCAGAAAGGAGTGATTTGAACCACTCCTTGGCACGCGACTCTGACACCTCGACGGGAACGAGGGTGGGAAGGTATGTCCTAGCGGCGTGGGTAAGTGAAGGAAAGCGAAACCGGGAAGAAAACGAACATCGTGATGAGTGCATAGGATGGAGTGATGATGAACGAATGAAATGGTACAATAGACGGATGCGGGTCGTTCTTGAACGATCTAACGATCTTCATCTCATTCCATCTGGTACATCGGTAGCAGTGAGCTAGGTGAAATGCAGATCGGGAGAGAAACCTACAACGAGCGTACTCTGGCAGCGGTGGTGGAAGTCTTGGAGCGGTGAACGAGTTTGACCGCGACCTCCATGTCCTTGACCTTGCCCGAGGAAGACTTTGGGCGACACAGCCATACGCTGCCCCAGTTTCCAAAGCCGATCTGACGCGGGGATGAGGGGCGGGTCAGGAGGGAAGAAGGGGCGTACCTCTTTGACGAACTGCAGACGTTCTGCGAGGAGGTGGTCGGAGAGCGAGAAGACGTCTGCGGGGGGGTCCATGGACATGCTGGTCGTCGACGTCGTGGATGACGGTGAGCACAAGGATAAAAGTACAGCGGTCGGCTCGCTCGCAGAGAGCCTCTTCGGACTGTTCTCAGACTCCCTGAACATCATTCGAACGAGGAACAAACAGAGGCAAACAACGCGTACGGACCGTGGGAACAAGTATGCGCGTAGCAAGTCACGCCATACACGCCGATCACACGTGGCGCGGTGATATCCAGGCTTGGCCACCATGGCACCACTCGCCCAGGCGCTCCAGGTCTCGTTTCAATCCAAGGACGAGGATGGTACTTCCCACTACCGTTGCAACCTGGACCCCAGCTGGGTCGTCATAGCGTGAGCAAACACACATTGACCATCTGACATTGATTTATTTCCAGGCGTCACTCAGCATCCCACAAGGAGGTAAGGTTCTTACGTCCTATGACGGCGTCGACTGACCATACTAGGCTACGCCTTGGGTGTGATCGTCGAGGCCTGTATCCAGCACCAAGCTGGGTCCTCGCACCCAGACCCCATCTACGTCAGCGCACACTTCCTTCGCACTACCAAGGTTGCCGTTGGCCACGTGCAGGTGAAGCTGATTAAATCTGGCAGAACCTTCACCAATCTCGCTGCAGAACTCGTGCAACAGGTCGGTGGTGCATCTCTATGTTTCCGTGGTGTCTCTTCGTCGCAGCCATTGATATTTTGTAACTTAGGGAACGACGAAAATAATCGCTCATCTCGTCTTCGGCGATCTCTCTCCTTCTCGACCTGGCCAAGAGCCAAGAGTCTTGGCTCCTCCGTCCCCTTACGCGCGCCGCGTTCCGCTCTATTCGCATCCAAGCACAGTGGCGTACGATCAGCCGAGACCGTCATGGCTGAGAAAGATGGAGGCTGAGATATCTGTCGACGCACACTTGTTGAGCCACAATGATCCGAACAGCACAACGAGAACGACGACCGAGTCGGTGGGAGGTGGTGGCGTCGTGTGGGGCGCTTGGTTTGAGCTAACGAACAAGGACGACAAGCTGACAGCGTCATCCATGCCGTTCTTTTGTGATTCGTTCGTTAACCTACCCTTTTTACTCCCGAAAAGTGAACCGGGTAGTAAAGGAAAAGACAAAAGGTAGCATTTCTTCGACTAGAGGCATACTGGCTCAAACCACTCCCTAGTTGGTTCCCTACCATCGTCATGACCGTAGAGTTCAAGGCCAGGATACCATCATCTGAAACCCACTCAACCCGTACGGTTGGTCTGTACAGCGAATCGCGCTTCCTGGACGTTCCCGAACGACGTCATAATGGGCGAGTGGAGGTATGGACAGCACCATCTCAAATTGGTCAAGGACACGTCGCCAAGGGATGGAGGGATCATCAATACTGCATTGCTGTAGCAGACCAGATGGCATTGATGGTCCCCGCGGAGCTCAATCTACGACAGGGATCCCCCCCTGTCAAGCTTTAAATCGGTACCGTTCTTAACCGTCGATACCTACTATATCTATTCTTCACTCGACCGATTCATCAAATATTTTTTGATTACTGGTGAGTCGTCTGATGGAGTACGTGCACCTATATTAACACTCACGTCTCTCTAGTTCGTAGACCATTTATGATTGCGTATTTATGTCCTCTTCGATAGAACGAGGCTACGATTTATTGGATGCCTCTATCGCCAGAGCTCCTTGTTGTGAGAGCTCGTATGTGGTTTTCTTGTTCCTGGACCCATATGAGAATGGCAGAAATTCGACATTCGTGGGAATGACACAGCCTCTTTTCTCTGCGGACCGTCATGTCGCGTCGCTGCACTCAGGCTGGCAGTGCCGCTCAATGAAGCCTCGGGTCACTCGGAGGGCCATGTTTTTGGCACTTACCCCTAGAAGACCCCAACACGGATAAGCTGATTCGCCCATCCGCATGATCTGGGACTAAATGCACCGTCAATCTCCATTCTGCAGATGAGGCACGGTCTCGATCACATCAGCGATTTTGAAGTTATCGCCTTGCCTCGCTATGCTCGTTTCTGGGCTTTCGCTATTGTCGTCATAGTACTCTCACGACTTTCGGCAAGCATCACGCGGACAGATGCATGATGTCCAAGTCTGGTTACGTTCTTTATGGGTACCTGTCCTCCAAGCAGGCCAGTCAGCACATCACTCAAACCTCGATAGCTAGTGAATTTGGGATCGCCCCTCCTCTTGGGAATAACGCAAGTCGATTCCGGCTCGGACGAGTCGCCCCTCGCAGTACACAGAGTTCCCTCCAGGCGATAATTCCTCACTCCTCTCCATCTTTGCGCCAATTTTGCGCCAACACACTTGTGTCCAGATTTGTTTTAATTCAGTTCCGTTCGCGACCGATCTCCGGGCAACCCTCGGTGCGAAGGAGCTTCTTGAAGGGCGGGCGTCCAAGTTCCTCGCCGCATTGTCGCCAAGGCCAAGGGCCCAGGCTCTCACAGCGCTGATACGATAGATACCGAAAAGTTTGATCTATACAACGTCCGTTGGTGTCAGGAGTCCCGCAGTCGAATACCGGTAAGTTCGTACAAAGATGACATCGGTTAAACGATGCCCAACTCACCCGCAGGAACTTAAATTAGCGTAAATACACCTCAACGGGTACCACCCAAGACACTGGCATAAGTTCGTTTTCGCCAACGAATTGACATGAACATCGGTTTGATGTATTCTGCCACAGAACTTCAACTATGGCTCCGGAATAATGTCCGAACAATGTTAGTACTCTAACTTTAACTTCTTTGCACTGACACCAATGCGGTGGCCTAGAAAGACAACCTTGTGATTCAGGGCCGGTCAACGGTGCTTCTGCCCAAAGTTTCGACGACATCATAATGGATGGTACTCTTGGACGGGTACGATGGAACCAAGCAACCTGAACCATGGCTCAGTTTCATTGGTGCGGGGCACAGTTGCAAACACTACAATGGTACCAACTGCAACGGACAACCCTTGCGAGCAAAGGTTGATCTCAGCAGACTCGTTAGGTATTCTATAAGCCCTCGTCGAGCGTCGTGAACAGTCAGTTTCACGATGGAGGACCCGACAGTTTCAAGCTTATATCCTTTCAAGTTCCCCCTTGGCCGAGCAATATGTCGATCACGAATGGATACGCCGTGCGCCACTGGCACTTCTCCCGTCGAAGGTGAGTTACAGTATGTCCTATTGGGCGCAGTACTAATACACTCTCATGTTATTACAGTACTGGAAATCGATCAACCAGATACTTGCGGATGGCTGCTGGTATTGTCGACATGGGCACAGCGCTTACTCCTTGCCGAGAACGCCTACCAGTGGGCGACAGGCCTGATTTTGGACCAGAGATATCGTTTCATTTCCCGTGGCAGCTACCCATCAGACGTACGGCAATAGAACTACCACCGGCTTGCTTTCCATCACGAAGAAAACTGCAAAGCCTTCATTTCGACGTCGGCGGAGTAAGTTCTTCCACCGGTCCAGGAACGATTGACAGGTAGGTTACATACGACCTCACGCACCACGCCTAAATTCGGCCTCACGCGCTCAATTCCGTACTCGGGGGCCAAGATGGCCAAATTATTTGATCACTTCCGATAGTTATCAGTTATGAAAGCGGAGCCGATCAGCGGGTCATTTTATGCGCCGTGTTGTACTACGGCTCTCAAAGGTCGTACTCACTCCGGACACTCGGCAGATGGGTTCGGGTGGTTGCAGTGCTTCTACTCAGTCTTCGAGGCTAGTACTGGCAGTTCCCAACTTGAAGTCGGAATTACCACGCAGAGACTTACTAGGTTCGTCGAGCGCCTCAAGATTAAATAGGGGCTATCCATTCGGGCGTCGGAAAAAGCGCCGATCCCGATGTCAGCCTATAAGCTCGTTCTGCCAGTGGAAGCAGATAGTCCACGAGTTAAGAGCGTACCAGTAAAGTATCGAGAGTCCACACATCCGCCACCCTCTCCGAGGGGTAGCTGATTGCTGACATTGCCCTCAATGCCGAGCACCTCAAGTATCTGGAAGGCGTCATCCCGTTGACCCTGGCTTCCCGATGGGAATGATAGTCAGTACTTGATTCACATGCTTTTTTCAGTTCACTCTAATTATTTCCGTATCCAGGGAGACGGGAGCAGTTACAGTTTCATGATGAGCTCGGCCTCTTACTTCGAGAAGCAACCCAGCGCGCGAGCGATGTTGCCAGATTCATCTTGAAAATGGATTCCCATCACGATGACTCATGACGAAGCACGCAAGGCCTGTTATCGCATGTGTTGTTAAACATAGCACCATGTGAGTGTCACGGATGATTCCAAGTTAGTGCAGGAAGAAACGTGGTCCACACTCGGCCATATACTAGTATTGCCAGTGCCTCCAGTAGCATAAAATTAAGCTGATGATGATGGTTACCATGGATCTCGGAAACAGCTACACCTTTGCTGAATACATGCTAGTCACGTACAAGTCAGTTCGCGACCGGGCACTGGCACTCTAATCTTGACTACTCAGGCGCTGGCGGCCCCTCCGACCGAGGCTGTCGACTCCGTCAAACTCCGACTCGGAGCAGCAAATGCCTAAGCCCAAGGACCTGCCAGCAGTCGAACAATGTTGTGAGCAGACACTACGGACCGCGAAATCATACTCGTTATTGTGGCTCTCTTTTCTCACCTCTACGACTTGGCCTCTATCTCATGGACTGCCTCCGCGCTGGGGAACCTATCAGTGACATATCCTCTGCGCTATGGTTACCATCAGGGCCTTCTTCGAATCGCCGGTACGATGGCGGGGTCCGTTGGTGAACGTGTGCACTGACGTTATCCGATATCAGGGACCACCAAGGGCCTGATGACGTATCCGGATCCCTAATACCGTTATCGTGCTTCCGACCCTCGAGTTTCATCACGCGGTGAACTTCCCAGGGTAGGGTCCCGGCGTAAATCCCCTCGTTCAATCTCACTTCCATGTAAGGCCCAGGCGCGAGGGGAATGTCGGTGGTTGCAGTGGAATCGTATCTGCAGGTATCAGAGGCAAGTTCATCTCCCTACTGCGAGTGTGTGGTCGAACTGATCCGCAGAGTTGCCTCCCGTAGAGCGGCATTGGTAAGGGAATGCTATTGAATCCGTCTCGGACGAGCTAAATGATCGTGGGCCGACATCGCAGTTGCCGCAGCAGCATTGCTGGCAAGTGTGACTACGCCCTCAACTTGTCCGCACTGATAGGTCGTGTTCTAGACTTTCGACTATTGCCTCACGCTCGGAAAAGAGGCAAGTCGATCTCCGTGCTCAGCTTGATCTCGTGGAAGACATCGTTTTGGCAAAGGTCGAATGGCTATACGGCACGAGATGGACAGCAGCAAGAGTCCACTTCGCAAGTTCGCGTTATCTGCCTTTTCTCGCGATCGCCTTGGCGATTCCGAGTAGGTCCACTATTTTCTTTAAAATTGGCTGATCCAAAGGTTTGCTTCGAGCATCCCGTGTCCAACTCCCTTCAAAGACGAGTTATGTGAGGATATTGCTTGTAACATTCGATCACTAGGTTTACTCGCCGCTTTAGTGTGGTACATTTGGAATGGCAACAAATGGTCAGCTGCCCTCTCTCAACTTAATAATCACAACTTGACGCTGTCTTTCAGTGATGTACTACCTGTGTATCGTTCTTGCGGAAGGTGAGAAGACCATGGCCTAGAATCACTCAAAAAGTTCCAACCTGAAACCAAGCGATGCTCATCGTACGGACATACGCGTTCTGGAAGCGTGACAGGAAAATACTTATCGGAATGTGTACGTTTGGTGGGGTACGCGCTTCCATATACGTGTTTCCCCCATCGTGGCTGATATCGCTCCCAAGATATGTATGGTAGCTGCCATCGTTGTCTCAGAGACCGTTACTTCCAAATCTACCAATCGTACGTCACATCTTAGAGAATCTATCCATCAATTAGGCTCAGGGACTTCACAGCAGTCTACAGCACCCTCCATTGCATCGGGACGGAAAACTCGGTAGCCACAGCTATTCAATACATATGTCTGATCCTCTATGAACTTGGTGAGTTCTTGTTGATCTTAATGCGTTTGCAAGTTTTCCAAGTTGTTTGGCCCCTTCAGGCATGCTAGTCCTGAACTGGGTTGCATTCCGGAGGATGAAACGTCACAGTCCACCTGGACCTCTAATCACGACCTTGTACCGTGATGGGATTATGTACGTGGCAGCTATACTAAGTGAGCACAAGGTACCGTTTCCGCGTATGCGGTCCTGATACTTCAGAAGTTTTTTCTGTGATTAATGCTGTGGTCACACTGGCGACTCCGGTGAGTTTATTATGTCCAAACTGTCAAGCTATTTTTAATCCCGAACTTAGATTCGATACTCTGATGTACTCAATTCGTGAGTCCTTTTGGTAGAGCCTCCAAGTTGCCTTACTAACGTTCAACAGCCCTCAGATGGTCATGCACAGCATTCTTGCTTCACGTATTTTCTTCAACCTCAGGGAGACGAGCCGTCGAGAGCAGAGTGCGTCAATTGCAACTCCCCTAACGGAGTTTCATGCGACGCCTCAACGTTCCACTGGGTTCGGTATCTCCGTGGGGACCTCCAGCTCGAGTAGTGAGGCCGGCCCATCCAAAATGATTGATATGACACAGGCGATTGATATCAGCAGGGAAGACATCGTTGAGATTGAACGTGTACTCTGATGGTATAGCGCACCGCGTGGGTCTCTTGTTGCATCCCCGTGTCTCTTGATTAGTAGCCTCCCTTTATGATGAAAGTACTGATAGGATCTCCGCATAATTTCGAAATAGTTGGTTCGTTTCAACTATACTATACTTCATACTACGGAAAGGAGTCTTACCCGTGGGTGGGATCCAATATTAATGCGAATGAGTATGTGATGTCATCATCCGACGAGGGATACGGACTAAGTATACGCGTTAGGCTAGTAGTCCTTACACTAATTACATAAACTCCTTTGCCAGCGCTGTGCGCAATCGGGTGAGCACGGAGAAGTACACCGCCCCTGGGGCACCACCTGGAGTCTCTTTGTAAGTCGTCCAACAATGTCGGTCTCGGAGTGCGAGGCAGTCCTCGTTTCCGAGTTCTTCCTATGGCCGTCTCAGCGGGTTCGCATAAAAGTCCGGGAATGGTGTCTATCTGCTTTCAGCATTCAAGTTGTCTAAAATCCCCACTCACTTCTCACCCCGTACGGCGGTGATATGTCTAACATCTCGAAGGGGAATACCCCGGGTTTGAATGACTTCTTAGGCAGGTCATGTCTGTCTCTGACTTAACCTTGATTTTGAGCCACGCAGTTGATTTCATGATGGGTGGTACCGCTGCGGCCATCTCGAAGACCGCCGCCGCGCCTATAGAACGTGTAAAGTTGATGATACAGAATCAGGGAGCAATGATGGCGGCCGGTCGCTTGAATTCTCCGTACCACGGCGTGATGGATTGCTTTCGAAGAACCTACGCTGAAGAAGGCGTCTTAAGCTGTGCGCTTTCATACCTTTCGACCGGTGATCCGAGATACTCAGCGCGCTAGTTTGGAGAGGGAATGGCGCCAACATTTTAAGGTATTTTCCCACACAGGCGCTGAACTTCGCCTTCAAGGACGAATTCAAGAGGAGATTTGGGTATAAAAAGTCGGAAGGCTATGGACTCTGGGTTCTCGGTGAGCGCTCGAAGGATGGACGATGATCTATAGCCGGCGCTGACCCGACTTCCTCAGGAAATGTCACCAGTGGTGCCGCCGCGGGGGCGTCGTCGGCAGTCTTTGTGTATTCACTGGACTAGTACGCATTGCTATTCATTTTTATCCGTTCCGGCATGATTCTTGCGATCAGTGCTCGAACACGGCTGGCTGCTGACGGGAAGAGCGCTACCAAAGGCGGACAGCGCCAGTTTACCGGAATCATAGATGTATATAGACAGACGCTCCGTGCCGATGGGATTCTTGGGCTGTACAGAGGGTTCGTTCCGAATATCCTTGGCATCATCGTCTACCGTGGGTTATAGTAAGCATGTGCATCCTACGGTCTTGCAGTGAGGACCAACATACCTTCTCATCTAGCTTTGGAGGTTATGATACTATACGGGATACCTTCCTTGTTGGGAGTTTGCAAGGCAATTTCCTAGCAAGTTTTGCCGTGGGTTGGGCATGCACTACAGTTCGTCAAGGCTCTACAGATGTCGCTGGGTTACTTGAGCAATTTTTTAGGGTGCCGCTTTTGCGTCCTATCCTATGGATACGATCCGGCGTCGTATGATGATGACTTCTGGAGAAAAGGTAGGCATCACCTTCACCAGAGGGTTGGTACTCATCTTGTTTTACCTTTACCAGGTTCACTACAAGTCATTCATCGACGCGACCAGGCAAATTGTTGCGAAAGAAGGTGGAAAAGCCTTGTTTAGTATGTATCAACCAACCTGACCGGGAGTGCATTGGACCTGATCTTTCGCAAAAGACGGAGCTGGTGCAAATGTCTTGCGCGGAATCGCTGCTGCTGGCGCCCTGTCCCTTTACGATCAGTGAGTGTCGACCCGCGATCGATCTCTACTACTTACCTACTCGCCCTTCAAGATTCCAAGCGTTTACTTGGGGCCGGGTCTATAAGGCTGGTTCTGGTTAAGCCTCTTAAGTAGTAGCGGAACAAATCCTCAGCAGGCTACCTACCGACGAATGTTTCATGACAACTGTATTTGCTCGCAATAGTTACATGTAGAATTAACTATCTGTGGTTTTCTAGAAAGGATAGTCGAGACGTTGACAGTGAGTAGTACCGCAGGTTGTGCTTCGAATGGTGTACAAACACATAGCCCAACCAGTTGTTCCTTTTTGTTCATATCGACAGTTTCTGTTCAGACGGCCGCCCTAGCCCGCCAGAGTATCCCGCAGCAATAGCCAAAGACAACGGACCACAGAGCCGGGAGTCGGACGATCCCTTGGTTACATTATAGTCTGGATCTCAGAAAGTGCAAGGCGTTAGCAAACCTTTGGGAGGAGTAAAGAAGAACTAGGAGTTGTTTGCAGGTGTTTCGGTCCAGAAGACTCGACTGACACTTCACTCCACCTCGAGCATAGATGGGTGCGCATGTATCATTCACCAATACCAGCCCCTGTAGAAGCTCTACAGCCCGGTGAAATAGAGAGAAAAATGGATTGTACAATGTTGGACGAGGAGTTGGCCGTTGGCTTAGTAGGCGTCGATCGTGGCAAGTCGCTCTCCTCGTCGTTGATGCCTCGCTGAGCCCGTTAGGCTATAGACACTCAAATGTCTGACATGTCTCATCACATTAGTGATGAAGTCGATCTCGAGGTAGCCATCCGCGAACGCCTCGCGATCACTCTTGAGGGTCGTATCCAGTGGGCGCTGCAAATGTTGGACTCTTTGGCAAATGGCTCAGAGTCGCAAGACCAGCCTTCGGATGGTGATGATTTCCAAGACGCTGCGCTCGATGCTCTCGAAGCGTTAGAAGCACCTTCATCATTTCTGTTCGATACCGGATTGCTCGAAGAGCGAAGCCCATCTCCTTCGTTCTCCCCCATACTGCCGAATCAGCCACCGTCACAGCGCATATCCAAGACACGCTCTTCCAGGACACCCAAACCATCTCAACAGAAGAAACATTTATATATCAAATTGCCTTCCAGCACGTCTGACATTCAGCTTGCGATTCTTGGCTGTCCGACCTGCAGTCGAATACAATTCACCACTCTGCAAGGACTCTTCAATCATGCACGCTTGGCGCATAGCATAGAATGGACCAGTCATGATGCGTGCATCACGGCCTGCGCTGTTCCTATCTCGGCAGATTCTGAAAGTTGGGAGTCATGCAAGAGAGACGGTGTGGAGATCCCTTGGGGCGGTGGGGTCGTTGGGCTCCGTCGGCTATTCGAGCGAGCGGTAGGTGTCGACGGTATCTTACCCACTCCTGCGTCGGATGCTTCCTTGGAGAACCTGGCAGTAGCCTCCAGCACACTGTTGTCGCGAACCCTTGGTCTTCATATTGACTCTCCTGCCCTCGCACAGTTCCTTGGACGTGCTCCGAAACGTCGTTGCATTCATGTTCACGATGAGGACCAGCATGTCGACATTACGGCACCTGACGGCACAAACTTGCAGCGGGGCAGGTGCAACTCCGAAGAGCCAACGCGAATTAGTAAAGCTTTCTATATGCGTTACCCACATAGAAATACCGCGCGAGAAGATCTCGACTTCGTGGTCAACCTTGAAATGGGAGTGGAGACATCTATTACAAAGGACACCATAACTCCGGCAAACGTGCCTGCTGGGACAGTTGCATCACGTTTCCACATCATGGCTCGCGTCCGCATCGAGGACCGTAGTCTATTCTTGAAGGAAGGCGAGTTGATCATCATGCATACCATTCCTAATACTCACGGATACAGACCTACGTTCCCGTTTAGGTATTACCGATCAGTATCGTTGGATGCTAGGAGTCACAGCACCCTCTTATGTATGTTCCTTATCTTCGTTAGTGCCTGGATACTGAGCGACTCGAGTAGTCACTTCATTTATCATCGTTCTTAACCAGTATCACAGTCGTACCGCCAAGGACAGTATCCCCTGTGTTCCTTACTGCACAGCAGCAACCATTTGCAGTCGTCGGTACTGCAAACGAACCATTTATGGCTAAGGTCATCTTTGAATGGGTTGGCGGGGGGAAAATGGAAGTTGAGCATTGGATCGAAGTATGTAAATAGAATTATAGATCCTCCATCTAACTTGCGGTCCCTATCTAGCTCGATCAATCTAGGTCCCAAACGTCTGTTTTTGGTTCGGAACAGTTATTGGACGTAGAGCTTGATCGTAATACGCCACTGCTTCCTGTTCCAAAAGGGAGCCCACCACCATTACCATCCCTTGATCGGCAGCTATCTGGTTCTTCTCTCCACAATACACATCAGGATGATATAGAAAATGGAGACTCCTCTACGATTAAGGAAGAATGTGAGTACTCTCGTGTTTATCACTAATAGGTATGATTAAATATGCGCTTGCCGTAACGTAGATTATGAGCAAGTTCTGCGGAGTCTCCTTCCGAGGGCCCCCATGACTGCGAAAGGTGCTTTTCTTTTTGTTTGACGTGTCGCCTACTACTAATCGAGATACTCAGACGTCAAGCCGAGAATGACTGTTCAAGTTCCGTATAGGCTGGTCGTCAGCCCCACCTACTTACTTGCCCTCGTTCCTGGCAGACGGAAAGCTATTGAGGTACGCAGCCCTACCTATTGTCATGGAATATCTGTATTGAAGCCGCAGCGAAGTGGGCCCGCGCGCGTGCATTACATGCACTCTATGTCGATCATATGGCCTCTGTCCCGCCACATCAACAGACAACGCTTACAGTCGGTGACGTATATACGTTCCTTGAGGACGGATCATATTTTCCTCGCCCGTCACATCCCACTTCAGGACCGCTCCCCGAGCCGAAGAAGAAAGGACGAGAAAAAGATGGAACGCCCGTTCTGGGAGAAGAGTCTTGCCCCACTTGCGGCATTAAAAAGCGCCTGCATCCTGGCTATGACTTCAAGAACGAGGAAGGTGTGGTCCGTTGGGCATGTCTTGTCGTTCCGACGGCGGAACAACGATATGGAACAACCCTTCCTCTCACTAACTTGACAAAAGTCGTCACATGGTCGGATAATCTCGAGCAAGCCGTGTGGGGCTCTATATTACCACCAACGAGCTCCGTCCCGAATCAGGCATCAAAGATTTTTTTACCGCCTCACCAACTAAACTCACGTGATCTATTGACGCTTAATCCACCTGAAATCATTCTTGCCGTGCACAAGGTTGTATCCAAGCTGCGCCTGCCTGCATTCCCTGATCTTGCGCCCAATCGCGAAGACCGCGCGTTCCTTACTAATAAGGAATACACTGAACGCTGTCTCGCGCCTGCGGCCCTATTATCAGCTACCCTCAAACCCTTTATCTCCACGTTACTCCGGTCGGCCATTGAAATCGCGAAACAGGATGTAGCATCCTTTGTGCCGGCGGCTAAAGCGAACCGTGGAAAGAGGATGAAAAAGTTGACATTTATTCTGTCGCCAGGGCACATTCTACGTGGGCTGCGGTTGCAATCCTTGAACAGCCTTAGAACTGTCCCAAACGCTGCACGAACTGCGATGGATTGCAATCCGCGTGCAAGGGAATCTACAGCGCTGTGCCTGACGCGGCTTGGTGTCCGACTCGACTTCTACAAGAACGTCCTGAGCGGATCAGAAACAAGAAGCGGAGAACGTCCGATCGAAGATACCGCTATCAAAACTGAGCCAGAGTAAACCAGTAAGCTATTGAGAAGGTACCGTAGTGCTTGCTATGTTGTCGTTCTCCTTAGCTTTGTCCCCAAGAGTGTGTTGGCCTATCACGTCGAATTTACCTATTGAATAGATTGCTCGGTGGCGATTGGCAAACAAGGTTTCCTGCTAGAACACGCAGAGTCACGGGCATACATTTAACGCCAACACCTCGTGGCGCGAAACCTTCTAGCCTAGATAGCGGCTGTTTCCATTTTTGTGGCACATGAAATGATGCACCACTGTGACAAGATGCCACCTACTATGAGAGGTCATATTGTATCGTATCCCCTCGATGGCAGTAGTCCTAGCTGGATTGAGTACTGTAGAGATTTTTTTAAATCCTCAAGACAACACCAGTGCAGGCTTCTCGCTCAGCGCGGCACGGCTACCGGCATTTTCCGTGCGCCCGTATGGTCACCCAATGTCCGATCGTCACAACGATCAAGTTCCATCCCGAATATTCGGTGGTGCGGGTAATCTCCACCCGGTCAACTACATCGAATTAGGCCCATACCGCTCACACTAGCCACAGGCACGCTGCCTGCTGTTCTCCTCGGCTACAACGTGGCGCTCCCCGCCTCGGCTTCAAACTCGCTCTAAGCCCTCCACACGGGAAATCGTACGGAAGGGCACAGTGCGTCACCACTTGTTCCGGGTTTGTCAAAGTACGACCCTGCATCGTTACTGTACTCCAGGAAATCCGGGCGACGCTAGTGACAATGATCCGGTTTCTCGGCCCCATCCGTTTCAGATTAACGGATGAACAGTCTTCATAGCGAGGTCTCCTAAAACCGCCGCTACTAGCACCTTGGATCATAATTGATTAAGATTCTCAGAGAGCGGCTTTCGCCGGTAGCATTTTTACCAGTTTTTATCTTCAACAAAGTGACATGAACAAACGTGACGTTAATTCCACGTCCTTGATATGGTTTCATGTCAGAAGAAGTTATCCTTGACCTGTTCCTCATCCCCGCTTATCAATATAACCGCCAGGATTGGGACTGCTGTGCGGTATCTTTGAGACCGGAGCATTCACATAATTCCTCGTCAGTGTCGTCACCCACAGGTTCCCGGGTCAACCTTCATTCCGACTCTTCCGGCTTATATTAGCAGTGTCAATTGATCATTAAATATCCGTGTCTTCTCGTATTCCATGCCCCCTTTCTCTGGCCATACTCGGTCTCTTGGTATAAGCAATGTTCGTCCTGCCACATTTTGACAATACGCTAGGCGCCTTGTTCGTTGGCTTCAGTGTATCCACATTGTGAGTGCTGTCCATACTTACGGGATCGTCACGCTGATCATTGGATAGGTTATTTGGCATGTTTCTCTTCCAAGTGCACAGATACTATTCTCGATATCCTTCGGATAAATCTGGGTATAAGGCGATTGTAAGTCTTTTCTCGAAACCATGTCTCTGCGTTCGTTTCATATTTAGTCCCACTAGGTTGCATTACTTCTGTTTGTATCCCTCGGATGTGTCACTACATTTGCATACTCAATCTTTCTCCAGGGTGTTGGAGACGGTACACCAAACATTCATCGGGCATGCAGTGTACTACTACACGATTACGTAAGCACACTGGGCTTGTCAGCTAACCCCATAACCTGATTTCAATGTAGAAACTTTATGAACTTGCTTGCCCTCCTTGGTAAACCAGTTTGGTATGTCTATTCCTCTCCTCTCTTTCTATCATCTGATAAGGATGTAGGTCGCTTGTCGTGCGTACGCTTTGCGTGTGATCAGCTGCGATCTCCATTAGTAATGTGATGCCTCCAGTTCCAGCTTCTTATAGGGGTGAGTATATCGCTTCAACGGCATTTAATGTCTGAGGACGTATTTTGCTGTCTAGGCTGTGGTTGGAACTGTTGTGAAGTTGTCTGTATCTCGTTTGTGATTCATTCACTATGTTCATTTCTGATCTTTTCTGGCAGTTTCTTCACACTTCGGGTCTGGCGATGTGAGAATTTCTTCTCCATTCTCTCAGATGTGATGTCCAATAACCTGTCGTTTTCAGTTAGCTACGGGAATGTTTGGGTAACGGGGTTTCTGGTGAGCTCTGGTCCATCCATGTCATACGTGTGTCTGATTCTTTTACAAGCTGGTTCTGGACTTTGCTCAGCTTGGTGAGGAAA
>JBBPTU010000576.1:0-21239 GCA_038094295.1 Tylopilus aff. beelii | reverse complement strand
TATCTCGTTTTGCTACTCCCATCCCCTAGCGAACCAACCGGACCCTCGCTCGCCTTCGGCTCGCTCGGCTCCGCCTCCTAACCTAACCCTAACCCTAAGTTGTTGAGGGATTATTTTTCAGCTAGTGCCTCCACCTACATCTACGTAGTAACCCCACCCCCACGGCGAGCAAATGGCGTCGTATTGACCGCTATAACGCTGAACGCTTGGGAAGCAGATAGCTTTCCGGATAAAGGCGCAGTGTTTGAAAAGAGGGCGCTCATGGTGCTTTCGAGAAGAACTTGGCAGTTTTCGCGTACCTCGGGATATAGCTGCCTTGCGTCATCGTATACCATCCCGCTATCAAATCGTCAGTTCAATGCTCTATGAATTTTAAAGATGCTCACATAGAAGATCCAGGGAGGACTGAGGTCGGAAAAGTAATTAGATCGCGTAAAATACCCTTGTCTTCCGGTAAACGCACCGTCATGGACTATAAAAAAGCAATCAGAAACAGGTTACAATGAGGGAGGCCGGTTGCACAAACATTGATTCAGAAGCACTTGCTCCCAACAATAATCGATTATTGTCTTTGGGTATGTATACGAGCTCCTCGGGGGTTTGAAGAGCGTCGCAAAAGTCGCCAGGCGCTTTGAAGACGTCTCAATTTGAAAAACTAGGTGAAGAGACGTTCGCATACCTCAACATCCCGCAACAAGATCTTACACTTCCTGTTTCCCTTTTTGATGGAGCCTTTAAGAATACGACATACGACCCATGAGATCACGAGCTTGGTCAACGTCCTAACTCACCGTGGGAAGTATATGTGCCGCGATGGAACTGGCGAGGCGATAAGGCGACGGATTTTGGTACTGCGAAACAAACGGCATACCTCAAGGTACAATTCTCCCCGCCTGTTATGATGAGCATGTAGCGCACCGGCGACAGGGAAAGACGTACCAGACTGGAAGTGTTCTACCTTCCTTTGATTCTTGTTCGATGTCCTCAAAGAATTGCTCGACGGTGCTCCCCATGCTCATGGGAGGGAGGTCGCGGTGGCCATTGCTGACCGCCCGAATTCGGCGAAGCTGTTCACTCGTCAAAGATGAAAGGTGATTGTATAGACATGAACGTACGTTCTCAAGCATTTTTGGGAGTGCGCCGCCGCCGCCGCCATCGCCGTTTCCGAAAACGAGAAGGGCAGAAGCGTTTGATTCGAGGCTCTATCGGGGTTAAGTAACCGGCATTACTAGCGGAACAGCATATAACCTTGTGATTTGAGATTCCTTTGTTCACTTCGCCAACGGTTGCTTGACCCGTGTATGTGTCTGCAAGAGAATCGTCAGATGACCACAACCGTCCAATGCGAGCACCTACCGACTGGGGTCATGTGACACAAGACCTGACTACCATCTATGCCTACCCAATTGAAGGCAGAGTGAGGAAAGACATTTCTGTGCATATCGCGATGCATTATTGAAAAGGAGTACCTTATCAATCGAGCGACGTACGTATTGTTCCTAGTGGTGACAAACAGTTACAAACCTCAAGAAAACTCGACGGACTGGTCCACTTACCAAGAGAGCTTTTGCGTGAAGGAATACCTCATCCCCGAATCTCTAATTAGTTGAGGGTACGCAGCAGTCAACCCGAACGAATCAGGCAACCAAGCTGTCTCGCATCGTTGTCCGAATCGAGGCTCGAAATACCGCTGACCGCACACAAACTGTCGAATAAGAGCCTCGCCGGATGGTAGATTTCCATCATTTTCGATCCAGGCGCCGCCGGTGAGATGAAATTGCCCAGATGCGACCTTCTCTTGGATCTTCTTAAATAGCGGAGGATATTGCTGCGTTGACCCCAAAGTTCAGTATCCCATCGGCACTGGACGTGACTGAAATACCTGTTCTAACCACTTGAATTGCTGGGCTTGAGAGCAAATAAACCTGTGTTCCGGGTAGCGCTCCATAAGATCAATTTGAGTTAACCATGATCTCGCAGTCTTCTGCTGGGTAGCTTGGTATGGCCATAGCCAGGCAGTATCCTGACCCGCGTTAGCAAATCTCTGCCGCATCGCTTGATGTCTTACGATGTGACAATGCGATATGCCGGCGATCTAAGCCTTTTTGGGGCCTTCTTGGTGGATGTTCGCTCCTTTTTCCTGCCACCATTTCCCAAACACGTCTTCTGCAATCGCTCTCGTCCGTTTGATATTCTCAGAATCGCCTGTCTTGGGCGCGTTCATGATAGCATTTGCGGTCACCAGGGCCTTGTTTTGCAGAGGACTGCTGCCCGGTAAAGTCTCGACTACCTCTTTAAGTGCGTTGAAGTCCCCCATGAGGTGCCCTGGGAAGAAGATGAAGCAACGAATCTACAAATCGATCCTAGACGTACGTGCTTCTTGGTTGGGGACCGCCAAGTCGGCGGAGGCCAAAGTGAAGTATTTGCTCATCTGATGTCCGCAAGTGAGCGTGAATTGAGAGTATAAGAAGTGGGTCTATTCGCACCCGGTGGCTCAATGATACCACCCCCAAAAGGAACCCCGAACATGCCATTACAGGTAGATTCGATGATGGCCTCATAGGTGCCTCGCTCGATGGTGTAGTATAGACCAAGGGTCCTGGACCTGTCGGCGCAATAGACAGATGGGGGGCAGCGTGATAAACGCGGCAGATATGCGGCGCTTGTTTGGGAGACCCGCAGCTCACCAGCTGGTGCTCGGCGTACTACAGCTTCTTACATGCGGCTGAGTGATGTTTGTGTCTCTGAAAACAAGGGCTGAGCACTGTCAGAACTCGACCGGGAAGTATCAGGGGACTTGTCGGGGCAGTACGCACGCCATGGGTCCATCAGTACTACCATCGGAGTGATGCACACAAGTCACTAGTCACGCGTGGGCTCACCCTTCCATTTGAGTGGGCGGTTCAACATTCGGGCAACTGCGGCAGTAGGACTTGGAATCTAACCAGGAAAACCGGATGGAGGGCAAGGCCAGGTACGTTGTGTCGTCTCATATCGACGAATGCTGCTTCTTCCCGATAAACGACTCAGAGATTGAGGTTTTGAGCCATCGCCAGGCAGCTGAGCTCACTAGATCTTGCTATTCACTCAGAATTTCCTGCCTATGTACACGCCTGTTTTCAGCACTGCCTGCGAAGCGCCGAGCTACTAACAGAATTCCGCCTCTCTTTATGTACTATTCGGCCGCCCTCATCACTAACCTAATGATTTAAGTTCGGAGCGCTGGGATCTGTGCGATCGTCGCACGTGCCATCCATTCCCCCTTTGCGCATATCCTCACCGCCGTCCTCCTCCTAGAACTCATACAGGTTAGTCTCTCGCTCCCACCCCGCTCTCCAGATCACCCCAGCCTGCACCCTAGTCGCGAAGCATCGGATTTCCCCATTCCTCTAATCCTGTTGCGGCACGCAGCGGTGCCAACCTTTCCCTCGTACGTTCCTCGGGCCGAAGCAGGCTGTCTATTGCACCTCCGTATTATGATAGTTAAATCAGATTGCACCCCAGTAGCGATTTCTCTCGACGCAAAATCTTCTATACCGCGCTGTAGAAGTGGCAAAGAACCCGCACTTCGCATACCAAAGATTGCTTGGGCGGTGCATGGCATGTCGCTTAGGTACGGAGGTCGAAGGCGCGCGACATCGCTGCGCTGTTTGTTCCCTGGGTGACTTCGTCTTTCTCCATGTTTGTCAAAGGGCGAAGCAAAGAATGGGGGACTTCCCTCAGATGGGGCCATTTGCGCCGCAGAGTCCGCGCTGTCTGCTGGCTGTGGAGTATGATATGGCCGGCGTCTGCAACTACTGGTGCCGACTCCGGGCTAGACCACCGGGGGAGAGAGGATGTCCCAGATAGGGCCGATTTTGCGAACTTGTCTGTCGGTGCCCTACGGCAGTTCTACCCATTCTCATCCTGATTTTTTCACCCTGTTCATGTGCTCCGTGCGGAGCTTCGTAGCGATGAGACGACAAGCGCTAAGCAGATGTCGTTGGTCGCGGTTTCCTCGAGGACAAAGAGCTGGAGATGAGTGCGCTCTTGCCATCTATCGAACATAGACCACCAGGAGCCGCTCTCCCTTGCCGTCATTACCGAGTCGTGTTGGACTATTAAAACCAGAGGTAAGTCCAACCCAAACCTTGTGAATGGCGGCCTACTACTTACGTTATTGCAGAGACCAGACCCCCCAGGCACGCAAACCTGGTCATTAAAGAGTTGGAGATGAGTACGATCTTGCCATCTGTCGAACAGCGCACCGTGGGCTGACGGGAATCAGCGACGCATCTCCTCGCTGACCCCACCCAACTTACGTCTGTCAGAGAGGCGTTCTATGCGATCGAAGATGGCCGTGATGAGGCGGACAAACAAAAAAAGCAGAAGGAGTTTCTTACACAGCTGAAGGCTGAATGCCGCGCAAAGTACGAGGTGTGTAGAATGCAACGGCGTATCCATCAGCGGAGGTGACGGAGCTCATCAGCACGAGAGTCATGTGAAGCGGTGGTTGAAGGCTGTACAACAGGCCCAGGACTCCTGACGAAGGTGGGTGCAGCACAGGCTGGGAAAGAACCGGTGAGGCGGCGAGGGGGAAGGAGGAGTGGCAACGCAGCTTATCCTGGAGGAACTGGAGGAAGTCGTTTGGGCCATGGAACAAAGAATCATCGGGTATATAACCCAACTTGATCCACTCCGTCCATTGAGGGGGACAGTTGCCGTCTTTTCCGTAGAGACGCTTGCTCTCTGGAAGAGGCGAGCCCTGCCTACCACGCGGGGAGTAGAGGCATACCGTCTACGCTGGCGTATGCGGGTATCTCGCGCAGTTTCTTGATGAGGTCGTCGAGCAGGGTCTTGAAGTCGGTCCGGTTGTGGATGTTTCGGACGGCGGGTTCTCGAGGGGGGGGGTGAGGAACGCCCATCTGTGGGACGCATTTAGTGCGGTGCATTTCATAATGTATTGTGATTCAATGGCTCCCGACCACATACGTTATGAGAAAGTCCACTGTATGCGTAGCTTGGAATTACCTGGCGTCGCTCTCTCAAAGTCTGCACGAATACTTGGAGAAAGTTACGACGGGTGTTGAGGCGCCGTGTCTGTGCGCGGTGCTCTCGGCGTCAAGCAAGCCATATCCGCTGCGGCCGTCTTGTAAGTGATGTGAGCCCGAGGACGCGGGACCGCCGCCGCACAACGGACCGCGCCGAGTGCTGCGTGTTTTAAGCCGCTTGCGTTGATCAAATCGGAAGCAGTGTGTTACTACAGAATTCGGAGCAAAGTCGCCACAAACTACGCCCCGTAAGGAGTACGTCGAATGAAGAAGCTACACCGCTGACGCAGGGTTTCTTCTTTGTATGCGGATTTGGAATTGATCGAATTCATCAGCATACCACACTGCGTGAATCTTCGATGGTCCCTGAACGCGAATCGCCAATCACTGATTCACTGGCGAGTCGATTTCACTCGACATGGACCGCTCGCCATTTTTGTCAAAGTCCATTTAACCCTATTCTACACCCGTTTAGAACTTACCGGTAATTTACCTACGTTAATTTACATGTGTCAATTTACCACTGGGGCCCTTTTTGACTGAGCACTATCTTTATGCTACTCGTAGGAGCTGCCAGCTGGCCAAGGAAAACGGAGTTTAAAGCGTGAGAATGTTGTCCTATATTTAATCAGGATCTGAACCTCTAACCGCAATCTCCTTACATGCCCCGCAAAAACGACGAAGACAAGCTAGCCCGCAAGTTTGCCATTGGTGTTGGCGGGTACAGCAAGGGTATCACTTCGCAGGCAATTCGAAATCCAGCAGACGACCTCCAAGGGTCTGGAGCTGAGGATGTCGAAATGACAGAAGGCGCGTTCGTGTTCTGGCTGCACTAGGCATACGAACACCTCACTCTAACATACAACTTTGGCCCTTTCAGTTTTGGATGCCGCGGGGCTACTGCCCGTCAATAGTACTCTCGTGCCAGGGGACAGTTACTGCAACTTCTGTAGTCATCCCGCCAGGATCTTGCGCACTTGTCCCAGTTGCAAGTCGAGGGTCTGTGAGCAGCCCACAAGCATGGCGCATGGTTGCGTGCCTGTTTGCGCTGGTGAGGCGTCGGATTTCGTGTGTCCCCAATGTGCACGGAACGCACTTGTCAAGGAGGTGAGCTTCGTCTTCAAGGAGACTGAAAGGAGACTCTAATTTGTACCAGTATGGGTTTTGGGGCTACTGCGGCCGACGGCACTCCAAGATCACCTGGCCCTTGGCTGTTTTTCATCTCGTTCCGGATGATGTCGACGGCATCGGCAACTACTTGCAGCGCTCGTTGGAACTGGATCTTCGCAGCGAATTCTTCGAACAGCCCGAAAACGTTAGTTCGTTCTTTCGCTGTGCGTACTGCACCATCATGTTGATTGTTCTACGATGCCACAGGTGGTGGTTACTAATGTTGCGCTAAGGGTGGGAGGGAACAAGGCAACGGCAGCAAAACTGCGCCCCGTCACGGAATTTCTGCGTCGAACAATGAAATCTGGCTGTCCTGCGAATTCGATTGTCATCCTCGAAACCGATACCTGCCGGTCTACGGGGGCTCTCCGTTACGGAACTCAAGAGAATGCGCCAACGTATAGCACTCTTCCCAACATTCTTGACTCTTTTATTGGCTCCGAGACCTTAAGGGCGATGGGCGACGGAAGCACTGCGGCCACCGCAGCCGCAGCGGCACAAGAAGGCCATATGTTTTACGAGGGCGCATTCTTTCATGGAGGGTGGAGGGGGCTCATTATCGCCTCCAAAGGCCCCAGCATTCGCGTGCCTTCATGGCTGGAGGATGCCAGAGCTCTGGTCAGCCAGTGAGTACTTCACTTCCAACGTTCGGGGACTCAGTACTGATGTAGCACTAAGCAATATTCTCGATTTCATCATCGCTTTCGTGGGGCCGTCAGCGATCCCGCCACATGCCCGCACTTTTGTCGCAAGCATGATACGAGCGGTGGCAGTTGACAGCGCTACTTCCACAACAAGCACGAGGCCTCCGACACCATGGAACGCATTGGAGAAGGCCCTTAAAGGCGCCTCAGCTATCCTCGAATCATCGCCGATTGTTATCATCTTCAAAGAAAGAGGCAGCGCGGACCAAAAAACGATTTGCCGGAAAATTGCACAGCACTCGCCGCTCTTTAATGCATGGGGAGTGGATTTCAAGGACTGCGGTAACGCTTGCAAGAACCTCTTGCCATCCGACCTAACGTACTTCACCGTCGACGGGAAAAAAAACTCGATGCGATGCGTATGCTCACTTTGTGGCTGGAAGTCCCATGCCCTGCAACACCAAGCCATTGAGAAAACCGTCGTCAAGCTTTGCAAAGAGCTTTCGCTCGTATACTGGCACGATTATCCACTATCGCCTGTTCTCTCCAAAGCGTTCGTCAGCGGTGGGAAGGAGCTTCAATAGTAGCCCCCGCATAGGCCGTACATGTTTTCCTCCATTGTATGTATTTTACACCGCTATCAATTGGTTGTAGTCAACTTGCGAAGCATACTCGCAAGTTTTTTTAGTATCTGGAAAGATTAGCAGTGGACTGTCTCAGTACTCGTTGTGGCATTTTCGGGGAAGTTACGGAGACAGAGGTTTATTCACTGCAGACCACGCATGCTTGCTCCATGCGCAATGGTTGTCGCGTTGTATGTGGAAACTGGGCACTGGCGCGGGCAGTGAGCTCGACACCTGCTAGATTGATACGGGCATGCACCTTTGATATCAAGATTTGGGTCAGTCGAGCACCATGCGCGTCCACCCCTTGACTGCCGCCAGATCTTAATCCATTATCTTCCAAGAGTTGGCGTTTTAATAGAGAACCTGCTGGATGGCTTACCGTCAGTTGTTCGTTTCCAAATGAGCATGGCGGGATCCAACAATGGCGGATGCTCGGATACCCGATAGGAAGCTGTCTTGTCTCGATGACGCCATTCATTTCAATCCGGCGACTCATCGCATGTACGCAGGGAGAAATATAGATAGACATACTAGTGGGACAAGACTGCCCCCATCAACCTCGGAGATGGGAACAGTAGGGAGATGCAGCCCACCTGGGTGCTGTTTTCAGTCACTTCTCCCTCAAAGAAACCGGCGATCGTGAGACCCTCCATCGAGCGTTATGGGAAAGTCTGCTGTATATAGACATAGGTGATAGTACAAATGTAATTTACAGCCTCGGAGGACAATCAATCCTTGGCCTTGGATGCACTGGCACTAACAAAAATGGTCGCCAACTCTGGAGATGGGGGGTATTCGTGCCAGAAGACATTTGGTACCGTGCTATTTAATCTGAAGAGCCAGCCTTGTGTGTCGCTGATCCGCACTGCGGCAGAACGCCAATTGCATAATCTGCAAATCAACCGCACTCCGCAGTCGTTTTCTCGGATGATAAAGTCGTACGGGGAAGGGTGGCAGTTATTAGTCCCACACATGCAAAACTCATACCCCCAAACTCTGATCGGAGGGCAGTGGAGTCCAATCTGTCTGCACTTCACCTCCTCACCGCGTTCTCTGTAGATGATTACAACATTAGTCGTGTGCAAGAGACTCATGTCTCTGCTAACGACCCGCGAGAGTGCCCCCCAAAGGTCCTCCGTTTTATCAACACCGATTGCTTCAATTGCCTGACCAATTGCATTCTTGATGTAAATTGAGATCGTGGATGACCCTGCAAACGCCCAGACGAAATCAAATTGATCGCTGTTGCAGCGTTAGGATAAGGTCGGAATTAGACAAGAAGAAACTGACCGCTCCACTAATGATTTAAGGTCTCTGAATGCGCTGTCAACCCGAATGGCAGGGCCACATGATGCTATAAAAAGTCCCCTCCAGCCGCCGCGGAAGAACGGTGAGTCCTTGTACCAGGATGGTATTTGAGGGCTGGGAAAACTACGAGCACGGTTAGCTGCCTTGTTCATCTCTTCTAAGAAGCGGCGTCCACAAAATTCGGCCAGCAGGTCACTAGCCGGAGCTATTTGCGGATTTCTTGGACCCCCACCACACTGCAGTTCTCCTGAGTCAGTATCTGCGTGTGTGTCCACGACGACGAAGCAATTGGCGGGGTGCTTGGACTGGATGGAATGGGAGATGAAGTTCGTCCCCACTAGCGTATGCCTCAGGACTTGATGGTTGGTAATTCCTTTCATCTTGACATCAATCACTTCTAGCTGTGCGGCCACTCTCACTGAGCTGAGGAAGTGAAGCTTTATGAGCTGACTTACGTTTTCTGGAGACTTCAGGTAATGATAATCGAAGTCGAGCTTCAGTGAGTCGGTAATGTGGCTCTCGACGCAGGTTGCAAGAGTCAAGTTAACAAGCACTAGTGGCCATGTCAGTTTTGCCCGTCTTCTTCCCCCAAACCCGATGAAAGTATACTGCCAAGTTGCTCAGTAGCATTCGCGCCGTGATGCAGCCCAGATAAGCATAAACTCACAGGAAGACGCCCTCTCGCCACATCTGGTTTGTTACGCCAGCTCCTAGCATCGCAGACGAGGCAGAGAAATGCTGTATTGGGTGATATCGTCCCTAAAACGATGCAGCCACTCCCACCTACCGCCGTCTGTTCGCAGACGTATGCTCCGCAGTCGCCGCAAATCCGTGGGTTGCCTCTTATCAGGTCTCCGCAGAAGCAGCAATACTCCTTTGACACAATGAGACCGCGACCTTTTTAGCACGGGTATGGTAGCCAATAAGCTAGTCCAAAAGCGAAGGCAGTACCGCTAACTTACCGCCAACAGTTTTGCTGGATAAGTGCGAGTCACCAGCCTCCGGAGTGCCCGTGACTGAACTGGCGGGTGTCTCTAGACTCCCGCTTCGTTTATATGGCCTGGCGGGGAGTTTTATGGTCAACCTTTCTTTTATGGCGTCCTTCGGCATGAGATGGGAGTGAGTTGGAATGTAGTGTAGTCGTGCTGAAAAGTGGGACCGCGCCCGGATACAAAGTCCGCCATAATACCGCGTGCCGACGCGTATATCCAGATGTGCCCAAACCTTTCCAAGCTCATGTCTGCCATCACAAAGCCGGGGCAAGAGTTGGAGGCTTTATTCCTTGTGTAAAGTCGGCTGGAGTGATAGCTACGCTAACATACAAACAACAGCGTATATAAATGGTGACAGCGACAGCCGGGTGTCGGATAGATGTGGTAAAATTCAGTAAAGTCCTGCGTTTAGTCGTCGGAAGTCGTTTCCGGGGTTAGTATCCATGCCCCTGCCTTCTACGCCATGGGACTTGAAAGCCTCCTCTATCGTCATCGCCGCCACTTCTTGATCAGGCCCAGGGACTACGCTCTCCAATAGTTGTCTCCAGAGATTTGCATTAAAATCGCCTCCTAGCTGTTCTTGGAGCTGTTGAAGCGCGTACGGGATGTCCCCACGGTGCTGATCCCCCCTCACGAAAGCATTTACCACCTCACGGGACGCGGCGTTGTCGAGAATGCGCGAGTCTGCCGCTGCTGGCAGCCTATGGGCTGGGTTAGTAGACGGAAAACAACCCCATGCCCATTCAAGGTACTCACGATGCATCGACTTGTCGAGCCGGCGAGTCAGATGGCGGCCTACAGTGCTGGTCAGTAAGCTGCAGAAGCTGCGTTGCCGATGGCCTACGTAGGGCGGCGTTGTTGAGGGGGCTCCCCTTCCCTCCTGGGGGGATTTTGTCTGTCGAAAGAAAACCCAACGTCGCATCAAAGTATACAGTGTAAAGTATGACCTACGGGTGCCAGAGCTGCCGTTCGTCTTCCTCTTGGGTCATGAAGAGCACGGGTGGCCGGTGACCCTCGTGCCATCTGTTGGGGACGAGAGCGCTGTCTTTATATGTAACGTCGTCCAGCGGCCTGAACTTGTCGTCGCGGAAATATCTGATGAGATGCGGAAACGCTTGTTCAAAGTATCCCTGAAAGTCGAAATGGCGAATCACCCCGTCGCACCAACTTTTGCCGGGAGATAGTTCTGGGACGACCATTCGCTCGTCCACAAGAAGTGTTTTGTGCCCCCACGCTGGAGATGATCTTTGTTAATGCTACGCAGTAAATGCCGTCCAGGGTAGCAACTTACAGAACAAGCCTGAATTTGCCGGACTCACGGGATCCAGAGAAAAATAGCCGGTGATGTTCTCTGGAATGTCCTCTGCCTTTGTCCACAATAAATCCCAGCGATCGCGGATCAGAAATTCATCAAAAACATCAAGTTGGTCGTCCTCATTCTTCGACATTGGGTGCTGAAGTAGTTCTTCAATAATGAGAAGTCGTATCGCAAGGTATTTCATGAGGCGAGCGCCTGTGCAGTTGAGACAACCAGGGACCATGTTTGCGGGTTGATTCTTCGTGCGAGCAGGTCTGTTGCTCTCCGCCAACCAGGCTTTCCAGGACGACAGCCAAAAGACGATGGTGTAACAAAGCTGCGTCCAAGCGTGCGCATACCGACGTGGGAGTGGAACATAGCCGACAACTTCGCCCTGTACGTTGAACACCTCAACTCGACACCGCTTGTAAGTTCCACCGCCTGGGTGGCAGTAGTCCAGAGCGTCCGGTACGCCATACCAAACCATTTCTGGCTCTCTTTCGGCCCACGCTTCAGGGGTGATGGTGGTGCTTTCCGAAGGAATACGGAAAGCATCGATGCACTTTCCTCGCTCTTGAAATTGATGTGGCATCTCGAGAGCGAGGTTGTTTGGTGGCTGGCTGGCCTTTAAATGCTGATTGCTATTGTTTGTGAAAATTTCCGCCACGCCGGGTGAGTTCTATGCGGCCCAGGTACACCAGCATCCATTTGGCGGGAAATCCGGTCCCGCTTTGACTTCCGCTCCGGCTGTGTGCAGTCCAAGTCGCGCGAACATTGTGCAGAGCCCCGCGCATTCAAACTTGGTTCCTCCGTGCCGCGTGGGCAGGTTGGCGTGGAGTGGTCGGAGAAAACGCCTTTGATTTGGGTGGGGTATTTGGACACAACTTATACTTAGAGCGGTTAGAGCGCCGCTTCTCCTAAGATGACAATTGAGAATGTAGAAGGAATAGATTAATATACTACTAGAAGCAGCGCATAGCAGCAAGAAATCTACGCGTTCGACTGCAAGCCCTGCTCCACTTGAATCCGAGTGACGTCAGCGAACAAATTCTGTAGCTCTGCCGAAGGCGGATAGCTGTGCCAGAAGACGTTGGGCGCATTCTTGTGCACCCTAGACACATGCCGGTTCCGGTCCTCCTGCTTCACCCAAACCGATTCCCACCCGCAGATTTGGCATATCATACGCGCCTTGTCTTTGTCACTCTTTACAAAGAATTGCTGCCAACTTCGGTCTTCTTGACATATACCGCACTTACGGAACTCAACTCCCCAAAGCCGCAGAGGCGGCGCATGCATCGCTATTTTCCTAGAGAGCACGCCGTTGTCGCCTCGCTCCCTGTAAATGACGACCGCATTGTTCACTTGCAGAAGGAGGTTATCGTGGCTCACGACTTGAGCGATTGTATCCCAAATTCCGGCAGATTTATCAATGCCGATGCGTTCAATGACGGTGCTGATTGACCTTGCGACGTGTGTCGGAAGAGTGGACGACCCAGCGAAGCCGAGCACAAAATCGAACTGCTTCCTAAGGCGGTTGTGAGTATACTTAGGGGCTGTATAAAGTGGCGCCATGCCTTTCGACGAGATTCCGAAGGTCTTCGAAAGATCCTTGCTCATGCATAGTTGGAGAGCAGGTCGCGAGCAGCAGACCGCGCCATCCACCCCGGGAGTACATGGAGTCATCGTACCAGGCGTTCTTTTCCAGTACGCGTTCACCTTTCAACGCATTTTCTGCTGCCTGCTGCATGGCAGAAATGAGGCTAGCTCCCCCAAACCCCTGGAGGACCTCTGACGGCAGAGCATAGCCCCCGCCATCTTCGCCGTCTGCATATTGCAACAAGCCAGAGTTCGTTTGTGAGTGCGTGTCAAGTATCACGAAAGTGTTGGCGGCAAAGTTGGACAAGATAGATCGTTTAATGAATTCAACGCCCTGTTCCATCGTTCGCCTGGCCTTCTTCTCGCCGCCGAGCTTCAGGTCGGCCCTCAGGAGGCAGAGCTGTCAATCAATTAGGACTACGCATCCACTTGATGCAGCTGGTTCTCACATTTTCCGGGACAGCGAGGTAGTGCTGCTTCATGTCGAGATACACCGCCTGTTGGACGTACTTGTCTGGGAGCCCGTGGAGGGAGAATGCTGCAATGACAAGAGGCCAAGTGAGCTTGCAGCGCCTTCTTCCACCGTATCCAGTGAAGATGTACTGCACGGTCCTGGTAAAAAAAACCCCGATTACGGGCTAGTTGCACTGACTCACCGGTAGTGATGGGGCGCTCCCAGGCAGCTGGTTTGGCAATTTTCTCCAATGCCTCATGTGGCAAACCATACAGCGAAATGCGCCCATTTCCCTGACTGAATTTGGGGCAATACATCCGGTGCCATCGGCCGTCACCTGCTCGCATATCTTGCTTCGGCAATCCACGCATTCGTGCATAACATTCGCCATGTGGTCGCCGCAAAAGTTGCAGAACACTTTTTTCACGACTAGTGGGCGAGCGGCTGCAGGGTGTGAGCGCAGGAACCTGGGTAAATTTGGAAGTGCGCTTGCCGCGTGACTCTGGCGCATACTCGCCGTCTGACGTGGGTTCACTGAGGTCACTGAGTTGTGTGTTTGCGCGCCGACGTTTACTGATGCGAAGCATGACTGGAGCGGCGCCGGACATTATCACAAGGGAAGGGGGCGGGTCGGTTGGTTCAACACGAGGCGGTTAACTTCGTTTTTAACCCCCTCACCTCGTGTTTTCATAACCGAATGGCGGTGTTAAGGTGGTGCGTTTTGACAGCGCCTCTTCGCGCGGACGACCTGCAGGCACTAGCAGCGCACGCCTTGGCCCAGTGCTCGCAGAATAGCCCGACATGATGTGAGTAGACCCCCTGCGTCGATCGATCGATTCTAACAGTACGACCTCCGTATTTGCCCGCATAGTTCAGGTGCTGGCCACGACTCAATTACAGGGGATTACCAAAGCGGAGGCCGGTCCCATCTTTACAAGAGTTACAGTCCTCACGCCTCTAGCTTCGTGGCCGAATGAAGCTATTTCGACCACTTTTCAGGCGCTACATCGCTGTGGACTAACTAGCTCATAGAGTGGGGTTTAGCGGTGAGAAAGCTGCCATCTACGGTGCAAGATTTGAATCGGAAACTGTGAAATGCCGCTTATAACAAGCGTAGTAGCACGAGTCCGTCTGTATACCGTACTTGGTCGAGTAACTATTCCTGGACCCGTAGGGGACAGGCTTCACCATGGATAAATCGTGGCAATGACGAGGTTGTGACCCCCCGTTTTTAGTTTCGGATTGTGAATCCGGATGGTTTGGATCTTAAAGGGGTCACCCGGATCGGTTGGACACCGACGAGAGTGAAATCCACATTCGTTCCGTCTCTTTGTCGTGATGGTTGAGCTTTCCTGTATAACTCCTTCCCTAGAGGCAGCTCCTTATCTGGACGGTCGTGAAACGGGCATAATCGACGGACGTGTGTCAATCGCTCGTTTAAATCGTTCGTTCGCGTACATCGGACCTGAAGACGGAAGTGAAGTTGAAGAGGAACGATGGTGGCTGACAGGATCTCTTATTCGAGCGCGTTTTGCGCCATTGTCCGAATGTATACAGTCTCTGCAGTATGCCAGCGTCAGCGATTTGCGGATGCTCGCACGAGTTCATGAGGTGGTGGTTCCACGCAGGATTGTCAAGGAGGAGTTGCGGGTTTTGTTGAAAGATCACATATGTAGCGAGTGTTCGGAACGGCTGACTTTCAGATTTCGCAGCCTCTCGCTGCGTCCATGATTGCGTGCGCGCAATTTGAGTCGGTCGGTGTATAATCTATAGTTCTCGACGGTGTTAGTTCTTGGCATTACTAATGGAGAATATGCAGTGTCTAGTGCCGCGGCGATGTTGCCTCGATATCAGTCGGTAGGAGTGTTCGTCGAAACGGACCGTCAACGAGAGACAACTTTATCGCGGTGGAAATGCCGTTCGAACTGCCCCTAGCATTACCACTGGCAGTGGGAGAACTTAGCTGCGTATTTGCCACACGCCATATTGCACGGTCATCGTCTGGATCGCTAGTACGGAGTAATCATGAAGAAGCGATCAACGATCGCGTATGTACAGAGGGTTGCCAGACATGATTCCTGTTCTGCATTCGGGCACAAAGAATGAGATGTGAAGTAGAAGACGAAAAGGAAGAGATTCAGGTATATCCATCTGAGGCGGCTAAAGGCGCTGATATGGTTAGATCGTCCGGGTTCCCTTTCTTTGCGAACGAACAATTTAGGTACGAGATTGACAGGAAAGAATGTATCCAGACGTAGTACATAACGCTGTAAGCATACCGGCATACAGTCACGCGTACGATACTATATCTCCACTGCTCCTCGTAGAGATACGCCAGTCGCCCCTTGTACCCGTACCTCGTAGTCGCCCTATAGAGCTTGGTCCAGCTCTGTCTGTCCGCTCGCCTCAGCGTTTCCGCCGTCGGCCACGGCTAGTTTCCAAACGCACGCGAAATAGAAAATGTTGACATAAGAGAGTTTGATCTACTAGTTCATGTAGTACACTCGATGGACCTTGATATCTTCTCTCGCTCTGAGTTTGTGGATTAATCAATGTATTTCTGACATGGTTGAAAGTCGGTCTCTGAACTTTGAGTGCCGCTTGAACATTACGCATGTTTATCAATATTTGTACCGCGTTGAATTAAAGGCATCAATGGCATGTATATTTCTTTCTTCCTTCTTGGTGACACGCGCCCCATCGCCAGATGGGACAAAACCGAGCCATCGGTTCAAGTGTCTCCAGGATGAATTCGCCGCGGCTCCTCCCGTACGCGAGCGCCATGCTGCTAGGCGTGGCAGTTCAACCAGGCTACTGGTTGTCGCGTGCGGGTCGCCGCTCACCCATCTGCGGGGCTTGCGGCCCCTGCAGCCACCGAACCTGCCATAACTTCAGCGTCATGCTGTGGTAGTAACTCTCACTCTCGGGTGGGGGCTCGGCGGTAATCCCGGACGCGAGCGTCGCGCTGCTAAGCGCGGCAGTTCAACCAGGAACTACTGGTTGTCGCGTGCGGGTTGTCGGCTTCGCGCCTTTCGTACCTATTACTGGGCGTGTGGCCCCTGCCAGCTGCTAGGCTAGCCATGGCTCCAGTGTCATGCTGGGGCGTAATTCTCACTCTCGGGTGAGGGTGGGTGGCACACCTGGATGCGAGCGTCGCGCTGCTAAGTGCGATAGTTCAACCTGGCTACTGCGCGTCTCGTTATATACTGGCCGCAGGACTCACCGCAACCCCATCGTTGCGCTGGGGTGATGCGGCCGCGGTGTGCGGGTTTACGGATACGGGGTCTCGGACATGGGCCCGGGCCAATGGATAAGTACACCGTGCACAGCACCTTCAACCATCTTGTATCTAGATAACACGAAAGGCCACATGCGTGGCAGCACCCGCTACAGTACTCCAGTGTAAGGGATTGGAAGCCACTCGCCAATATATTCCCGACTTCAAGCATGCAGTTATCTCAACAAATTGTATAGAAATTTATGTGATTTATGATAGGTGTCACCTCACTGCGGGGCTTTGCACCTACGCTCCGTAGCACGGTACGCAGTTGACAATCATTTCGCTGAGAGGGGTAATGAGGGAGCAATACGGGTACCGGCGACATCGTGGCAATCGTGCTATCGTGAACATCACAATGTCGCCGTGATCCGGTGGTGGAGTCGGCGCAGACGCGTCGTGGCGGTTGGTGGCGCGGTGGTGGTAGTGGGGTCGCTGCCGCGTTGTTGTTGTTGTTGTCAGCGCAGTGGTGGGATCGGCGTAGACGCGTCGTCGCGATCGACGACGCGGTGGCAGGACCGGCGTGGGTGCGTCGCGGTTGACGACGCGGTAGTTGTGGCAGCGAGGTCGCCACCGCCGCCCCCAGATCCGAGTGCTATCGACATCCCGCCATCGCGGTGATGCTCACTGCCCCCATAACAAGCTATCGCCCAGTACTGGGAGGCTTCTTTGGAACTTCCTGACGCGTAAGCTCATCGCGCATCGCCACGAAGCAAATGGCTTACTACTTCGGTAACCCGTCGATCTGGGTCGCGCATCATCAGTACCAGGGCGTAAGATAGCACGGGCGCGACGAACCTGCTTGCCACCACACTGAACTGCTGCTTGATTCAGCCAGCCGATCAGGTATACCAGGCGGTCTGCAGTGCCGTGGGTCATTCGATCCGGCCGACATGCAAAGCAAAATAGAGATGACCTACCAGAAGTCCGCTCTGGGCCGAAGAAAAAGAAATGCTTGCCTGCCTAACCCCTACGAAGCAACCACAAGAGGTGCTAGCACTCCATCGCCTCGCTTGGGTTGACCAGAGATCCAAAATGAGATCCCCCAGTAAAGCGCAGTCGATTCGGACCTCTCCGGTTTCTCAGTTCGCTGCGCACCCCTACGAAGCAAACGGCATACAACGTTGGTAACCCATCGATCTGGGTCGAGTTTTGTCAGTGTCAAGATGTGAACGAAGGCAGGCCCGACGGACCTGCTTTCCACCATCGTTGCCTGATTCAGCCAGCCGATCAGATAAGCCAAACGAGCTATGGTGCGGTTGTTTGGTCAGAACGAAGGCGAGAGAACTTGCCTGAAGTCCGCAGTGGGCCGTGGAAAATAAAGCACTTGCCTAACCAACCCCGTTCTTCCACGGTTTTCTCGCACCAAGCTTGCATCCACAGAGCATTTGGGAGCTTCGCCGTGTTCGTTCACACTTTGGTCAACAAGCGTCGTATATGGTAGCAGGGCAAACATGCGTGAACCCAAAACGGCTATACGGACGAGTGAGCTAGATGAACAAAAACCCACGAACGGGCCACTAACCGCTGGAAAGGGGAGGGGGGGGCTATGGCTGACTACCCCGACCTGCGACAATGCAGAGCCCATCCGAGAGCCTATGCTATGCTACGACCCACTCCGGCAACCTCCGACGACCCCGTGACCTCGCCTCACTGCCACGCCCCGAGACCTCCAGCTGTCCAGCCCCGGCCTCTCCCCTCACTGCGATCCCGGATATAAAATCGATCGAGACACAGCGCTCGCAAGTGCGTACCGTCCATGGGGAGGAAGGGTGGGGCAGTCGGGGTGGAGCCTGCATGTGGCTCGTATGTTGCACCGCCATAATACGGCGGTAAGCACGGGAACGAATATCGGAAACCAGTGCCAAGTATCATTCCATCGATCCACAACAGGACCTAAACGAAGTTAAGCGGTTAAACTCCAACAAACAGACCAGAGCTCACAGCACCGCCCTTTAGCTCTACGAGACCAGATTGAATTGGAGACCCTTCGCGCATGTCCCAAAGCTGTTTGATTTCTCCAATCGATGTCGTGTTCTGGGGGATCTGTTCAGAAAAGATTTCTCGCGAAAAGTGCATGTGGTTATGGTTATCCATGCAATTTGAGTATGTATTCAATCGCAACTTTGATACCCGCCGTTGTTAGGCATGTATGTTATGAGGTTAGATCCTGTAAAGCCAACGAGGTGGCGTATCTCGCCCATGTTGGTTGATAGATCCGATTTGCATGGCGATTCAGATCTTCAGACATCCCAGGCCCGCTGTGCTGGGCCTATTTGTCAATAGGATATGGGGAAATAATAGCACCTGGCGCACAGACGCACCGATGATTAGTACGGTCTGATTTATTCCCGCTACGTAAGTAGTGGGGTTTTTGGGGGGGGTCCAGAGTGGCGGTTGCTAAGCAACGTACCGTATCCGCAAAAACTGCTTGTTCATGTTTGCATTTTCGATCGTTTCGACATGTAGGGTACTATTAATATTTGGTCAAGTTTATCATGACGACGAGCCTTGCTCATGTGATTTTCTGTTTCTCCATGTTAACACCCCCTCATCCACCTCCTCCTCGGTCATCCACTGTTTGCAGGATCCCTCACATCCAAATAGAAAGTGTTTATAAACAACTGTAGGGGCTGCACTTCCTCGCCATGATCATCCAGATTGCAAAGTACGATATTGCCGGGCAATGCTAGCGCTATTTAAACCTTGGAGACGGTTGACCGACTTGAAACGACCATCGGAAACTTGGCACGAAGCTTTCTCACAGTGGTATGGTCTTCTTACTCCGAATGATCCTCGGTTGGGTTATGTTACCAACATACGAAAAATGCAAGAATGTAAGGAAGCTCGTGACCGTGACATATCCACACGGCACGAAACAGCAGAACACCCTCCAGGCGCTTTCACTCCTACTGATGACGATCAAGGAACTAGTGCCAGGGCATTATTAAACGACCTTGAACTACCCGATCAACTTGATGATCATGGGGAAGACTGTGTGAGAGGAACTAACGAGGTCGTTGATTATTCTCTGCGAAAGGCAAACCGCCTACAGGAGGATTGCTTAATTTGTCTCCATCATCTCGAGCAGTCCCAGTGTCTTCAAAGCTCTCACTTGGGTGTTAGTACGCAACCTTCAGTCGACGTTGATCGATGTTGCCGTATTACACACAACGACCGCCATCTCGAGGACGAATGGGCAGCAGCTTATGAGAAAAGACGCGAAGAAAGGAAACATCGACCAAACAACTTCAAGTTAAGTAGCAATCCCTCGCAGCAACAATTTTTCGACTTCCAAGCACATCCTATAATCGCGAGTCTTACTGTTGATGTAACTTCTATAGAACAACTGATGGTCCAGAATGGTTCGGCCCCAGGGATCGACAAAATGATGCCCCAGTCGGTGAAACTTTGTATGAACTGGCGGTTCATACTGCTGACAAGTTCACCCTCAACTGTGCGCAGCGTCGTGCTTTTTTATCATCACTAATCATTCCCGCGAGGTCTCTCCACCTCCGCTTCGCATGTACATTGGAGGTGTTGGTGGAACCAGGAAAAGTCGCATAATTCATGCTGTAAAGGAATATTTTGGATTGGCACGTCAACCCAATCGCTTTCGACTATCCTCTTTTACTGGTGTTGCTGCTAGCAACATAGGAGGTGTTACTTTACACTCCACTCTCGCGTTGGGACAACGACAATCCAAATTATCGCATCAAAGAAACAATCCTGAGTTACAAGGTGCTTGGCAGGGGGTCGATTATCTTTTCATCGATGAAGTGTTGACCATAGGCAACACTTTTCTTACTTCGATTAGTGGCGCGCTTGGCGAAGCAAAAGGTAATACCTTGCCATTCGGTAACATCATTTTTACGGGTGACTTTGGACAGCTGCCCCCTGTTGGACAAAAATCTCTGTGTGCGCATCTCTCCTTCGAACACGCAATTGACGAAAATAGCCAACGACAACTGTTTGGGAAAGTTCTATGGTATTCAGTCAGCGTTGTTGTTATGCTATCCGAAGTGAAACGTCAGGTTGGTAATGAAAGTAACTAATTCGTTGAATTGTTAGAGCGTCTTCGTGTGGGGAAATGCAACATGGACGATTTCAATGTTCTTCAGCAGCGCGTACTGGGAACCATCCAAGTTGAATGTATGATGCGTTGTGGCACGACGCACCGATTATCGTCACTAATAACTGCATTAAAGATCTCCTGAACAATGCTGGCGCTCAGGCTTTCGCTGACCGTACTGGAAATGAACTACACTGGTATTACGCCACGGACTTTGAAAAGGGAGAGGTTGTTGATCAGGTACTTGAATCGTCTTTGCGAAAACTTCACTCCGGAGAAACAAACTTTCGTCTTGGTAAACTACCTCTCGTCATCGGGATGCCGGTTATGATCGGGTATAATTTCGAGGCCGATACAGGCATTGTTAATGGTTGTACGGGTAAGCTGGTCAGCGTTAGATATACCATCGACGAACGAGGTCACAGACGTGTTATTTCTTGCGTTGTGGAGTCTGAGACCATTGCCGGAAAGAGTCTCCCTCGCCTTGAGCAGCATCAGGCAGTCGTTTTGGAAGACACCGTTGAGATTTCACTCCATCACCCTTTCTTGAAACAATCGTACAAGTTTAAGCGGAGACAAGTGCCTCTTTTACCTGGGTTCGCCATGACATGCCACTAGGGTTCTGCATGGGTCTGGGTACCCACCGTGGGTTGTGGGTATGGGTACTGGTGGGTATGGGTATGGGTATGGATGCTGGATACCCATACCCATACCCATACCCACATGGTGGGTATAGGGGGTTGACCATTATAGGTTGGCATGGTAAGATGGTA
>JBBPTU010000575.1:0-21277 GCA_038094295.1 Tylopilus aff. beelii | reverse complement strand
CTGCGGAGGTCATGAGCGCAGCATGGAACGATGCGATCGTCTCTAATTGCAATTTGGTCGTCTTGTGGAAGAGTAGCGATTGTGCTGGTATGGACCATGAAGTGCATACGAGCGAACAATTTGCTAGGAGAGAGTAATCGGGGGATCCTTCAGGCGTGTAGTAGGCACGTTCCAGGATTAGAAGAACCAGTTCCGGTGGAAGGGTTGACATGACTGGAATCTGGTGAGACGATTCCAGCCAGAGATGAATGCGTCAGCTGTATTGGCAGCGATGGAGTACCGTGACCTTATGGTAGTAGAGGTGGGGACAAAGATGGTAGTAGCCGCGCAAATATCGGCGCCGGTTACTACATAATGTTCTCATCATCCCAACATCATGTTTGTGAGATGGAAATGATTTCCAGCGAACCACTTCAAATTGTTCGGAAGCTTCTGTCGCCTCCGTTAGCAAGCTGATTGAAATTAGAATCCGCGAGCTGCATGGTAGCAGTAGTGCTCTGATGTCGCAAACTTGGCCAGTTTTCGTAAGGCGTCGACCCAACAACAAGACCCACCAAACTCCGGAATGAAGAACAGATGAAAGTGGGCAGACAAAAGCATGTCCTTGTTCAGCAAATTTCTGATGCTTCTTTTCACTCATGAGATCAACCTGTTTAGCAACGTATCCACAGGCCCCCTGGCTCTCTCCTCGTTGCTGTGCAGATCCTGCCCCCATTCCCACTCGGCTTCAGGAAGACATGGGATAGATTAACGGCTTCTCTTCGGCCCCTGCACTGCTGTATAAAATTTGGAGAGCCAACCTTTTTCCCTCATTATTTTTTTCACTCGCTCACTATCGACACGATGGTTCCTCTGGTAGGGCCTGTTGGTATTGGTGCCTTTGTTGATGCCATCTTGTTGGGCTGCCTAATCGTGCAGTCTTGTGTGTACTACAAGAACACCAGAGGTGATGGATGGCTGCTGAAAATCCTGGTAGGCCCCTACTAGTGTCCCTAGAAAATTGACAAAGAACTAACGGAGAATCTTAAGGTGTCACTGATTCTGTCAGTTCGGATTGTCTTGATCGCAACTAATTAGCTTCTGAATACCACCAGATTTCTGTTACTCTCGCATCTCAGCTGTACTATTGCCTGGCTTTGGGCTAGCACTGACACTGGGAACGCGTCCTTGCCCGGTTACGACACCATTCTCTTTGGTGTCTCTAACGCATGCGGTGCTACCATCTCGTTTCTTGCGCGAGTGAGTGTCAATCCTCCTCCCCGTTCTCCTCCTGTGTTGACCAAGGCCACATTAGTGTTTCTTTTCCCATCGTATCTTGAGAGCTTCCAATAACCACTTTTTGTCATTTTTACTGTTAGTTTTCTGTGTTTTCTCATTTACCGTCTCCTTCGGAGCAGCGACCACATTTTTTACCAACGAGACTGCCGATCCGACCAACCAACTCGATAGCGGTTGGATATTCCTTCTCCTCATCACCTCCGGACTAGCCTGTGATCTTGCGATTAACATCTCGGCCGGAGTTTATCACGTATGTCAGACATCTGTGATCATGGAAGAGTGCGCAGTTTCACTCTTAGTCGAGGTGCACGATAAACTAATCGCCTGCACAGTACCTTGGACCATGTCGCCCGATTACTTCTCGTGATAGCTGGTTAGTTTTCACCGTAGCGCTCGACCTAAACTGATTTCACTCGTTGTAGAAACGGGCTCTATGACGAGGTGCGTTACAGTCATCATACGTATGGAATAGGATACGACGACTCTTTCACAGCTTTTTCGGCGCTACCACCACCATCGTCGTAAGTAGCCCTCTTCTCCGAGAATTCCTCTCTCAATTTATTTTCAGTATTGTTTGACGAGAACAAACTGTAAGAGCTCCATTGCTTCGTCTGTTCTAGCTGACCTCCGGCCCCATATCCAGTCGCCTGGGTCAGCTTGATTGTATGCATGCCCGGAGGCGAGTATTCTGCCCAATTTCTGTGAGACAGTACGTACTAACCTTGCCCGCACTGAATAGTGTTTGCGAACGCTGTCCTTGCCGCGTTGGTCTGTTTACTAGTTACTTATCCTCCAGCTGATCTCCTGTACTAGACTCAACGCGCGCGGAAAGCTAGACCCAGAGATCGAACATCAACGGGCGTGCAAGATCGGGCTACATAGCATGATCGATGACCACGCCAAACGGGTGTGTGCCTCGTGTTCAGCCAACATGGGTTTATGCGCCTGATACGTTACGTTCTCACCAGCCGCCGATCCTGATTGCCATCTCCAAACGAGTGGATAAAGAATCCGAGAGAAGTCCCGTGTAGAGAATCGCTTGCCCCAAACCACCATCTTGCAACAATGAGGATCATCAAGCTGATCCTTCTACTCTTTCTATCCATTCCGGTTTTGCCCGCTAGGAGTGCGCTGCAGGCCGCTGCCGTCGCCAAATCGTCCTCTTCCTGCGATCTAGAACGTTGTAGAAATACTCATTTTTCGACTGTTGTTCGACCGTGTAAACTAGCTGTTCTTTCATCCCTTTCCTTCCGCTTTGAGAGCAGATTCCGATTGCTAGACGATTCGACGCGCTTTGGATACCAGAGGCACATCTTGCCGTACCACTCTCCTTACCCTGTAACCCCCACTTCCTCAGGTTTTGGTTCCGCAATGAAGTTTGCATGTCCTCGAACAAGAAAGCCGGGTGAGGGGTAATCTAAGGCCGGTCATTTCAAACATGATGGTCGCCTCGTGGATTGATGTACGTAGTACATCAAAAGGTCCGGTTTGTGAACAATAGGACTAGTTCGCATGGCATATAGCACTGTGTTTCACTTCGGAACGATCTGGAACGCTCGAGAGCAGATCATGGCGACATCGTGCGACTGGTCAGAAATCATGCAGGGGTGAATAAAGAAAGCGTCAAAGCAAACAGGGTATGCTCTATTCACGGACGGGTGCACCCTCTTTTTTAGCCAATGCATGTAAATCTTGTTCTGTCAGACGGCGTCAAGTCAAGTCGGATGAGGTACTGCGTCGACTTACGCATCCCCCACACGTGGTTTCTCAAATCAAGGAACTCTGTGGTATGGTATTTTTGGTGAGAACCAACAGGACGAGGAAGAGCACGTACCTATATGCAGCCCGTCGTACAGCTTTTTCACCTCGGCGCGAACCCGCGAGAGGTCGTCTTTACTGGCCGAGTTGTGGGACAGCGCCTTCAAGTCCTTCTCCACCGTTTCGATCCTCCGCACGTGTGCGGTCACCTTGGCGGTGCTAGCCTGCAGCTCTTCGACGCTGGCCTGCAGCGCGGCCGAGGCAGCCTTGTATTCATCGAGGAGGTGATACGCAGCGTACGTCGATGCGAGCGAGAACCCGAACAAGAACCCGATGATCCTACGGCAGACTCGTCAGCACGGCGAGACACGAGCAGAGCGAAACCCGAACCCGCCGCGGAATCCGCCGACGGGCGTCTTTGGACTCGAGACGGTGCCGAGGTTCGGCACGTCGTTGCGGAGGAGGGGCGAGGTGGAGATGGTCCGTGCGCGGGTGCCCGTGCGCTGGACGAGGAGGGCGAGGCAGCGCGGCGTCGGGGCCATCGTGGTGGTCGGTGAGGTTATGGCTCGGCGTTAGCCGGACGTCTCGGCTACAAGTACCGCCGCCACGACTTTGAAAGACGCGACGATGCCGAAACGAAAGAACGACGCCGGCGAATCCACCGCACGCAAGAAACTCAAGGTGGCCGATGCACGCACGATACAGGTTCAAGAGGCCTCTGGAAGTGGCTCGAACGAGGTGGCAGCAGGACCTTCCAAGACGGCCGTTCAGTTTGACTGTACGTACGCTGAAGTCAGGTTGAACTGGCATTGACGGCGTGTACAGCTATGCAGGGTCTGCCAGCTTCCATAGACGTGGAGAGGTTCACAGAGGTGCGTCCGTCTCGCCATCTGCGGGTCGCGGTACTCACGATCACCCAGGCGCGTGCGTACGAGATCGATGCGATGCAAAAAGCGATAAAGGCAGCCAGGCGCGTCACCAGGTCGTCCGTCACGACACCTTCTTGACAGTGTTCTCTAGTGGGAGCTCGACGCATCGCGCGTGGCAAACCCTTCCCCGCCACCTTCGCCGTAGGGCAGCCAGTCACGATGTTCGACGCGTTCCGGTGCGTCTGCGAGACAAGGCACGGTCAGAGGTAAGCCTATCTTCTGATCTACTATCGCATATGCCCATCATCCTGCAGATGGACGCGAACAAACGTCGTCTCCTCGGCCGACCTAAAAGGGGTAAAGCGAATCAGATCACTCGGACCGAGTCTTTGTTGAAACGTCAACGTGAGTTCGTTTGGTCTCATCTATCCTCTGACGTTGCAGAGCCATTCTAGGTGACAAGTCTTGGCTCGAGACTCATTTGTGGCATGCGAAGCGGGCTAGGATGGAAACCATGTGGGGATATCGATTGGTATGTCTTGTCCGATGTTCGAACGCGCACCCATCACTGATTTCCCTCTAGGCTGTGACTCCTACAGAAAAAGCTTATCGACCGTCGCATCGCGCGTCGCTTCATGGCTCTATCTTACATGATGCATCTTACTATGCGACGATAGAGCTCACAGGGCCACAGCCTCTCTTACAGGCAACGCTCGAGCAGTGCTGCGACCCGCAAGCTTCTGGAGTGAAACGGTTCGTGACATGCTTCGGAGTGGTTTCCCATTAATGTCGTTTGTTATTATAGTTGCATGGCGGGTGGTCGCGCCTGTGAGACTCATGTGTACAAACATGCGAGTTATCCGCTCGCTTTACTAGGTCCTATTACGATCATATGGCAGCCGTCGACGCCAGAGGTCAATCCACCCCAGGCCCAGGAACCCCAGACACAGGCTAGTAAAAGTACGGGTAATGGCAAAGGCAAAGGCAAAGGAAAGGAAAAACAGACGGACGACGACGTCATGCGCGAACCCAGTAAAAGCCCGCGAGTCATTTGGCTCCGTTGTCACCCAGCTATATTCGAAGAAGTTTTCGAGTCTCTGCGAGCTTCAGCTTCGTATGCGCTAGACCAGAGCAGAAAGAAGGACCCCGAATTACACGCAGAGATGGAGATAGGGGATCTGAGAGGATGCATCAACGCTTTCGAGATTATGGGCCCCATGTCGAGTCAGGTCATCAAAGGCGTCTTGTCGCCCGTAGGGAACGACGACAGAAAAGACGTCAAAAAGGTTTAAGATTTGACTATACTTTTAGTCTTGTCGCTGACGTCTGCGAATCTCTAGTTTTGGGATTCTTTGACGGACCTGCAAACCTCTGGTAGCACACCCCGTGGGATGGTTGTTGGGCTCAAAGTTCTTGACCCACGCCTGAGGTATGGACGATAGTTCCCGTAATATTTAATGCTAAGACCACATTTTCGCAGATTTCCTCCCAAGAATGCAAAGTCCCATTATCCTGACGTCACAAAACCTTCCATTCAATCACCCGGGACCTTCATCTTCCCTACTTCTCTTACGGCACAAAGCGAGATTTGGGATGAGGAGAAACGCGGATCACTTAAGAAGCCAAGGTATAAGAAGAGAGAACTCGACGAGAGACGCTCTAAGGTTAGCAGATCTGCTTCATTACTTCACTATATATTTACAATTTGCCGATGTATAGAACCTTGTTCCTGGTACCCCGCTCGAGCCTCTCCGACAGGATGACCGAATTCCCATCCTTCTCGTTCAACGTTCTGTCGAACCATCTCCGCCAACGTCCACCTCTACATCACAATCTGCCAATACACAAGGTATCCATGGATGGACTTTGTTGTTTCCAGCGGGGTGGGCTATGGCTTTCCTTTCTTCTCTTATGTACACGGGAACTCGGTTCGCCGGACAGCGCGAACGCACGCAGCAATTCTTCGAAGCAGGCGTCTGTGATTTTCCTAATGACTATCCTAGCGTCGCGACGTACGATATCGTCACCAACAATCGGGCTGAACAAGAGAAAGCCAAGTGGGAAAGAACCCCTCCTGCGAAGAAGCCAAATTACGAGAAGCTGGGAACAAGGAGTCCCTGGGTCGCAGACTGGAAGATTGTACTTGGTCTGGAGAAGCCTACCACAACACAAACCTCTGGAAACAGCGGACAAGCGGAGGAAGGAGTGGTGACCGCACAACGAGAAAGTCCCTCTGATCCTGACGCGATGCAAACAGAGGAAGAAAACTCCGGTGTTAGGCCGTGGCTTTTGCGAGGACCTCGAGTTCCAACGATGCTTTCCAACGCATTCATCACGCCTGCGCAGTTCCTAGGCGAAATAAACAAGCTTCGAACGAAGAACCACATGGACCCTCTGGATACGGCGTCTGCGGAGAATCTGATGCGATCAGCACTCTTGATGGTTCGGACAAAGATGATCCGGAGAGGTGCACCGACTGACATGGCGATCATCTACAAAATGGACGACCCTGAAGCACGTAAATGGCTCAAAGCCTTCGAGGAGAGTCATGGCGGTGAGCCGAGTGAGTCAGATGAGCACGAGGTACGACGTCTTCTTCGCTTCTCTTGGTACGTTGACGACGACGTTTATGTTTGCGTTTCGTTTTCAGCTCGGAGAAATCAAGGCAGCTCAGACGGACATCATCGGATACGTGACAACGGGTGACGCCTCTCTCTTACGCGGCGAGGGATTCGCGATCGGTGCGATCCCAGTCGTGCAGTACTTTGCGCTACGTAAACAAGCACTGAGGTATTTATGCGCTCTCGACCTGTCTCATTTGCTATTGCTCAACACCCATTTCAGGCTTTCTCAATCGCACGTGCTAGTGAAGATTAGGGATCGGAACGGTACGACATGTCGCGCGGCATACTTGGAGCTCTTAGATGCGTAGGTGAACCTGGATACGACCAACAGTAGTAGTGTTAATGTACATAAACCGATTGGTTCCGCACTAATACGAATAGGGGCTGTGACGTATGCCAGCCAATCTTTCGCCCTCTCCTCCATCAACTCTTGTGCAGCAACCATGACTCGCGCCACAACCAACCTCGGTGGCACAGCATCTGATGTCGTCGTCGGTAAAGTTGGCGTAAGTACCCGTTTGCGCGGTTCGTCTTTGCTAACTACTCATTCTTGTGAACCCCTAGCATGGCCTCATGATGATGACGTGCGTTGTGGAGCCGCCGCTCCGAATTCGCAGGACAACTCACTGGTCCGACTGCAGATGGAAGCCAGAGCCTTCTCCGAAAGCTGAATGCTTCGAAGCCATCAAGGCAGGCATCGATGGGCTGCCGCCCGGCGCCAAGATGTTTCTCAACGGTGGCGAATTTTACGGCAACAATTTCTCTACCACGAACCTCGACCTGATCGCCGAATTCTTCGAGAAGTACCCCAGCTACGCAGAGCGAGCGTTCCTATCGATCAAGGTCTGCCGCCCTCCGTTCCTCCGAGCGAGCACGACTCGTCTGACCGCACCACGCAGGGAGGACTGAAGTACATGACGGCCGAACCAGACAGCTCGTGCGTCGCGTCGGTCGTTTCACGATCGCTTTCTGAACTGGATCTCTCTCCAGTCCCGAGAACCTCGCGCGGAGCGTCGACCTCATCAACGAGAAACTGAGAGGGGCCAAACGCCTCGACCTGTTCGAATGTGCGCGCGTGGACGCCAAGGTGTCGGTCGAGGACGCGATCGCGACGCTCGCAAAGTTCAAGGCACAGGGCAAGTTTGATCACATCGGCATGTCCGAGTGTTCTGCAGAGACGTTGCGGCGGGCTCACGAGGTGCGTACGCGTCGGGTGCGCTTGGGACGCGGGTGGACTTGAAATCGTAGGTGCATCCGATCAGCGTAGTGGAGATCGAGATTAGCCCCTTTTCGTACGAGCAGCACACACGCGATGGTAAGGATAGTTTGATCGATTCTTAGAGACATGCATGACGATGGATTAGTTATCGCCACTGCCAAGGAGCTCGGAGTGGCGGTCGCTGGTTATTCGTAGGTGTCCTTGATGAGCTTTCAGAGGTGACCGTCATCCTCTTTGTTTTGTAGTCCCCTCGGGAGGGGTTTCTTAACGGGGCAAATTAAGCGACCTGAAGACATTCCTGGTAACATTCAGAATGTCACGTAACCAAAGGGAAACTGACTCGTTGTGCAGAGGGAGACTTCCGTCGTCATCTTCCTCGGTTCCAAGAAGAGGTAGAATATTCTCTATACGAATAACTGACCTCATATCACGCCTTTCGCCATCAGTCTATGAAGCACAACTTTGCCATCGTCGATGCCCTGACCAACATCGCCAAGAACAAGAACGTGACTGCAGCCCAGCTATGCATCGCATGGGTCGGCTCGCTCGGTCCGCACGTCATCCCCATTCCGGGTTCCTCGTACGCGTCCATCCCTAGTAGTATTCAGTCTATTGTGAGCTCACAACGTACTCCCAGACACCAAAAGCGCACGCTCGAGAACTGTGCAGGCGGAGACATCGAGTTTTCAAAGGCAGAGCTGGAGGAGATCAACGAGATCGTCGAAAAGGCCGACGTCAAGGGACAGAGATATCCCGCCCACGCTGGCAGTTTGTGGGCCTAGATCGATACTTGAAGCGAGGTGGCTTGATGGCTGTTTGAATTCTGATACGCAGTGAATAGGTCGTGTTTCGACAAAGAGATGTACGAGTCGAATCGCATTACTCGACGAGGCTCTCCCGCCCCCGCAAGTCATGGGAGACAAACGGGGTCAAAAAGTGCAAACAAACCGGCCGGTAAATGCTGTTGGCTTGCCAAGTTTACGAGACAAGGTATTCCTATATACATGGTGGTGACTGTGAAGTAGCAACTATGATAGCTGACTACCTCTCCGAGGGCGCGAGCCTCGGGGCGTGGGTGAGTCCGATCATGGAACTTTTGACTGGGCTCAGACTTGCCATAGTAGACGCATTCGGGTGACTATGTTTGACAACTTGGAGGATCAGGCAGCGAGGAGCGGCGCGATACTGCAAGAGAAGTTGACCCACCAAGCACAGTTATAGAAAGAGTCAAGCGCCGGTGGAGACCACTCCGCCGAATCCCGATCGGACCTTGAACCGACCTACAGTTGAACAAGTGTAGGCGTGACCACACCGTAAATTGGAGTCGGTGACTATTTACTACGTGTTTCATTCGGTCGCTTTCCAGTCTTTACCTCTTTTCCGGTGACTGTCGTACGATGATATGGGTGGGCCAAAGGTACTCGGGGTTGCGGGTCCTCCACTGGCTCACCGGACGATATCATACCGATGCTTCCGAGTGGTCATACATCATGATCTCGTCTATTAAATGCGACCTTACCAACAAGGATCTACTCCTTCTCCGGCATGAGTACGGCTCATGGGTGGCCTCCTTGAGCCACGACGAAGAATGTTCCGAGCAGTGCCGTTGAGCAACCCCGCTTTTAGATGGCAGCGGGCATGCTTTTCAAGGCGGCGAATTCGGATTCGCACATACTGTGTGATATGCACGTCCATGAGTAGGTCACATCTTTTCTATTACTGAGGTCGGTTGTGGCGTATTCCTTCTTTAAGCAGCGATGATTGGCTTGGCTTACGCTAAACATGCCTAGCAATCGGATCATATTGCATTTGCCTCATGTACTGGCCTTGTGGCTCCCTTATTTTTCTGGCTCAGGTTATCCGATTTGCTTCAAGAAAGACTATATCAACACCAAAGGGTGCATAACCCTCCATCTGATCCTCGCACCTTGCGGTCGCGTTGTCGACCCTTTGTACTGAAGAGTATATCTATTTTCACACAACCTATTATCAGACGGTTTAAAAGCCATCACGCGTCGTCTCCCCTGTTCTACCACCGACTTCATCTTCGCCACCCTCCCCTCGTAGCGCGTCATGTTCATTCGCCCTTTGTTTGTGCTGCTTATCACTGCCGTGGCTACCCTCGGAACGCCGGTCAGGCGTGACGAACACCAGGTCGAATCGGACTTCCAGAAGATTGGGGAGGTGTCTCGGCAGCTCTTCCAGGACATTCAAGCAACCTCTAATGATGCACCCACACTTCAAGAAGTAATTGTGAGTGTCCCTACAATGTTTAGCAGAATTGCGCCAATCTTTTGATACGCATTTGGAACTGACGAACATGCTTTCAAGACCGTCCATACTGGTGCTCAGAGTGTAAATACTGCACTCCAGGCAGGAGCGCAAGATGTCACCGTGAGTAACCGCTAGCAAACGCTTTCTGCCAACTCGCTTTCTCACGACGACGACTTCCCTGCCTTTTTGTGCGGTAGAGTAGCCCCCCCTTCACTGAGGCGCAAACCGACACCATTCTCGGACTTCTACAGGAGATCGTTCCCATCGTCAAAGAAGGGCTGAGCGTCCTCGAAACCAAGAAATCTTCCATAGCCAACATTGGGGCGGCTTCAATTGCAGAGTCCGACCTCAGAAACCTCAAGATAAACGTCGACCGTTTGAATAACGCTCTCTTGAACGCGATCACGGTACGTCTGTCACTCTGGATGGACGCGGACGACTCGGATGGCATGGACACGCGCTTGCGCTATCGTCCGAGTCCTAGTCTATTCGTCTCCAAGCCGGAGCTGAGCTCATGAGATGATACGCGCAGGCGGACAAGCAGAGCGAGCTCTTGGAAGTGATCAACGCCCTCGACAGCGCGTTCAAGACTGCGATCGACACGTATTCTTCTTGACCGGGGCGACTTTCTTGGAACCACTAGCCAGTGTATCTGCTCTACCTTAACCGTGCTCCGATGAAGCAGGGATGGACAGCACTGAGAACGATGTATTATTTCTTGTAAGAGTGGTAACCAGTTTCATAACGTCCATACCGGACCAATAAATGTATCTTGTTCGTTCGTAACACACTCGAGATTGGAAGTACTTACCCAAGCCAAAGAGTAACCTTGCCAGCCACGCCAGCTCGCAAATAGAAGGACATTGTTCGATGAGCGCTATGAGTATTTTTCGAGCTTGTCGTTTCGTCTGAATCAATTGCGGAATGACTCGGGCATACATCAGCTCTCGGAATATTTTCCTATACAAAGCAATGCCTCTTTATTCTCTGTATACACGGTAGATTTGGATGGACCTCCTGAATGGCTCAGTGACGGCCTGCTCTTTCCCACCTGGTTGACGTGATGGTCACTTCTGCACTTTCGATCACCACGAGAACTTGCACTGCTCGATTATCACCTCCACAAACTCTGCGAACGAGATGCAGACTTGGCGTGCCTGCGCACTTCGTCCCAGGGGGACACTTGCCCATCTTCACTATACGTTCGAGGTCAGCATATACCACTGGCAGCATCGCGCGGCACGTCAATAGACACACCTAGGGCACAAACCACTCACCTTCGCCGAGACCTGCCGCCACGTCATCCAAGATCACGGCGTTCCATACGGTTTGGATGCGATAGACGGCCCGCTAGCCCCGCGTATCATGATCGTCGCCACAATGACTAAGATCGTGTTCCAGACTGCGCAACCTGAATACGGTTCCGAAAGACGCCGTGGTGGACTTCAGACGAGGATCTGGAACGCAGTGTTGAGATGTGCGCAGTCGGGTGCGAGCCTGACAGCCCGAGCGCCGTAAGGCTGGGAATGTACTAGTGACTGTCAGGTGCGACATCCGCCGGCGAGGTTGACTCATCCGTGCATCCTTAGAGATTTCGACTCGATAAAACCACTCCCACACTTCGTGGGAGTCAGGGAAAGACAGTACGGAGTGTTACGAGGACGAGCGACGATCCTGTCAGGAGCTTCCCGGAAATGTCCGTGGGAATTATATGCACAGACCGACTTGATACAACATCTGCTCCAAGTCATCGCCCATCTGCCACACACGAAAAGAATGAACAACCTGCCAATTTTCGAAAGTAATATGTGTAGGCATGCGGCCACACCGTAAATTGGAATCGGTGACCATTTGCGTGTTTCATTCTCTTGCTCGGTTGCTTCCCAGTCTTTACCTCTTTGCCGGTGGCTGTCGTATGATGATATGGGTAGGCCCAAGGTGCTTGGGCCCTGGGTAGGTCTTCCACTGACTCACAGGATGATACTATCCCGGTGCTTCCGAGTTGTCATGCATCATGATCTCGTTTAATGTGACCTTACCAACAGGGATTTACTCCTTCTCAGGTGTGAGTACAGCGCATGGGTGGCCTCCTTGAGCCACGACGAAGAATGTTCCGAGCAGTGCCGTTGAGCAACCCAATTTCTAGGTGGCAGTGAACATACTTTTCAAGGCAGCAGATTTGGACTCACACGCAGTGTGATATATATGTCCATGAGTAGGTCATATCGTTTCCAATTACCGAGCTCGGTTGTGGAGTATTCCTTCTTTCAGCGGCGATGATTGGCTTGGCTTATGCTGATTATCCCTAGCAATCGGATCATATCGCATTTGCCTCATGTACATGGTGTACTGACCTAATGGCTCCCCTATTTTTCTGGAACAAGTTATCCGATTTGCTTCAAGAAAGACTAAATCGACACCAAAGGGTGTATAACCCTTCATCTGATCCTCGCACCTTGTGGCCGCGTTGTCAACCCTTTGTACTGAAGAGTATATCCATTTTCACACAACCCATGATCAGATGGTTTAAAAAGCCACCATGCGTCTTCTCCCCTGTTCCACCATTGACTTCACCTTCCTCTCGTAGTGTGTCATGTTTATTCGCCCTTTGTTTGTGCTACTTATCGCTGCCGTGGCTACCCTGGGAACGCCGGTCAAGCATGATGAACACCAGGTCGAATTGGACTTCCAGAAGATTGGGGAGGCGTCTCAGCACCTCCTCATGGCCATTCAAGCGACCTCTCATAGTGTACCTACAATTCAAGAAGTGCATGTAAGTGTTTCTGCAATGTTGAGCAGAACTACGTCAAACTTTTGATATGCATTTGGAACCTGATGAACATGCTTTCAAGACTATCCATCTTGATGCTCAGAAGGTCACTTCTGCCTTCCAGACTGGAGCAGAAGATGTCACCGTAAGTAACTGATAGCAAACGCTCTCTGCCAACCCATTTTCTTACGAGGGCAACCTCCCCGCCTTTTTGTGCGATAGAATAGCTCCCCCTTCACTGAGGCGCAAACCAACACTATCCTCGGACATCTACAGAAGATTGTTCCGGTCTTCAAAGAAGGGCTGAGTGCCCTCGAAACCAAGAAACCTACCATAGCCACCTTTGGGGCGGTTCGACTTGCAGAGTTCGACCTCAGAAACCTCAAGGTGAACGTCGACCGTTTGAATAACGCTCTCTTGAATGTGATCACGGTATGTCCGTCACTCTGGATGGACGCGGACAATGGCACGGATATGCGCTTGCGCTGTCGTCCAAGTCCTAGTCTATTCATCTCCAAGCCGAAGCTGAGCTCACGAGACGATGCAGGCGGGCAAGCGGAGCGAGCTCTTGGAGGTGATCAACGCCCTCGACAGCGCATTTAAGACTGTGATAGACACGTATTCTTCTTGACCGGGGCGACTTTCTTGGAACCACTAGCCAGTGTATCTGCTCTGCCTTTACCGTGTTCCAACGAAACAGGGATGGGACAGCACTGAGAATGATGTATTATTTCTTGTAGGAGTGGTGACCAGTTTCATAAGGTCCATATGGATCAATAAATGTATCTTGTTCGTTCGTAACACATTCGAGATTGGAAGTACTTACCCAAGCCAAAGAGTAACCTTGCCGGCCACGCTAGCTCGCAAATGGAAGGACATTGTTCGATGAGTGCTATGAGTATTTTTCGAGCTTGGCATTTCATCTGAATCCATTGCGGAATGGCTTGGGCATATATCAGCCATTTTCCTATACAAAACAACGCCCCTTTATTCTCTTCATATACGGTAGATTTGGGTGGACTTCTTGAATGGCTCAGTGACGACCTGCTCTTTCCCACCTGGTTGACGCGATGGCCACTTCTGCACTTTCGATTACCACGAGAACTTGCACTGCTCGATCATCACCTCCACAAACTCTGCGAACGAGATGCAGACTTGGTCTGGTGGTGGCATGCCCTTGCGCACTTCATCTCAGGGGACACTTGCCCATCTTCACTATACGTTCGAGGTCAGCGTATACCAGCATCGCGCGGCACGTCGATAGACACACCTAGGGCACAAATAATGCACCTCTGCCGAGATCTGCCGCCACGCCACCCAAGATAACGGCGTCCCACGCGACGGACGGCCAGCTAGCCCCGCGTATCATGATCGTCGCCACAATGACCGAGATCGTGTGCCAGACTGCGCAATAAGGTTCCGAAAAACGCCCGTGGTGGACCTCTGACGAGGATCCAGAACGCAGTGTTGCGTCGGGTAGTGAGGGTATGAGCCTGACAGCGCCGTAAGGCTGGGAGTCTACTAGTGATCGTCAGGTAGACGGAAAGGTATCCGGAGTGTTACGAGGACGAGCGACGATCCTGTCAGGAGCTTCGCGGAAATGTCCGTGGGAATTATAGGCACAGACCGCTCCTGTACGACTTGATACGACACCTGCTCCGAGTCATCGCCCATCTTCAGGCAACTCGTGCCCAGTCCGCAAGCACCCCGTCGAACTGCTTTCATATCTATTTGAGTTCGTGCTTGGGAGCTACCACAATGAAATAACAGAAGATGTCCATGCGGATCGTAATCGTGGTTCACCATATTCTCCTAGTGTCCCAAATTATATTGTACAGCCATGGTTACAAGTTTCCCAAGTCTGCCGTGCTTGGTATGGTGCGGTGATGTCGACTCTGTGGCTCTGGGCACTTATCACTGTTCCACCAAAGTCCACTTCCTCCCCTTTCTGTGCCGGCCGTCACTATGACACAGCTAGTCCGCAAGTGCTACATCCCTGCCCTTGCACGGCTGACGATACAACCTTTCTTCTTTTTCGTTCCCTATCACCAGCATGATCTCCAAGGGTCGGAAATCGTCACACAGCTCGTTGTGCCCTTATCAACCATCGATCCTTCTCCTCAAACTCAAATTGCGCACACCAAAGAACGGCCACGTGGCTTGGCTGCCAGCATTGAGTACATCTCCATCTGGTGGGAGACGTCTCCCATGTCCACCGCTAACACGTTGTATGTCGACATGACCCAAGTCACTTCTCTCGTCCTTGATCACTGCAGTGACAGTTGATTCACGGATCTATTGTTCACGCCGACTGGACGACCCTGTGACGTTAGGCCGCCACAGCTCGAAAGTCTCACCATCAAGTCTTGCTTGAGGTACTCAGGGACGTCCGACGCATCTGTGCATTCGCATGGCAAATAAAAGCGCTCGGCGCGCCTCTGAGGATGATGATATTGAGGGGGGTGAAGGAGGAAATCCAGGATGAGTGCGTGTTGTGGTTCCGAGAGACCTTAGAGACGTTTTGCTTTGGCTCGAATGTATATTCTGACTAAATGCGCGATTGGTACACTCGTATGATTGAAGTATATACCAGCAACTCGTAGTGTACCTGAGCCTACGATGAATGCTGCTAGTAGAATTTAAAAGTTAGTATCGCTCGACTGACTTGTGTTCTAACTTGTGTTACGTGATATATGATTTCAACGCATTTCGGCCTTGTGTTTGAGTTGCCACTGCACCTCCCCCCGGATGCTCTTCAACATGTCAGTTGCCGTGTGCGTTGGTTTCCATCCCAGCGCACGGGCTCTGTTCGCTTTACAACGCGAGTTCGCACCGTATAGCTCTTTCAGCTATGCCAAAGCAATCAGATGTGCCAAATTATGACCAGAATGCGAACCTGTTCGTTCTCAGGTCTTGCATAATCCGTTTCGTCGAACGACGTCGGCGTTCCTTCGTTAGGGCTGCTCACACCGAACTCAACGAACGCCTTTCCGATCCATTCAGAGATCGTTCTCCCCAGCGTTTCCCCGTTTTCGGCAAAATACAAGCCCTCCTTACCATGACCTGCATGGCCGTCGAGGATCGCGTCGTACACCACGCCATACAGGTCCCCGACTGTTGCAAACGGTGAGGATCATTGCGAACGGGGGATGGATCGACGTACGATCGTTGACATGCACGTTGGACCATACGTTGAGGCCGAGACCGACCATTCCTGCACGCTTTCGTCGGATGCCCACTTGGACAAGCTTTGGGATCTCCATCGAGCGTGCGTGTTGTATGCCGAGGTCGATGAGCGGGCCCGTGGCGAAATCGTAGACAGTGGAGGGTAACACGATGTACGTTCGTGCGTAACCTGGGAGTGCGTGAACCGGGGACCCGAGTATGCCGTGATCTCAGCGTCGTGCGCGGGGACAGGACCTACCTTGTGTGTCGGCCTCGAGGATGCGGAGGTCCGTGAGACGAGGCGGATCAGTGATCGGAAGCTTCTCGAGCTGGTCGAGATCCATGTCATCCCAGGCGGGGCTGGAAAACATCCCTTCGGCGTTATCGTTCAGCACGTCTGATCAGCGCCTCGCCGGCCGTGAGTACAACAGAAGAGATACGTTCGCAACCCCAAACGAAAACGCACCCGTTCCGGACTAGAAGATCGTAGGAGCGGGGTCGATCGATGTACGGAGACAGTCTTGTAGGACGACCCACCGTGTGGACGAAAACGGGTACAGAGCCCGTCAAGTGGTGCCTCTTCTTCAGTCCTCTCAGGATGGCCTCACAAGACTTGAGATGATCGGAATTTGCCTAAGCCATCCATAACTATCGGCGCGTCGTCAACGACCGTCAAGACACCCACGCAAGCGAACACGACGTCGCTCTCAGACGCTTGTTGCTCAAGTAACGCTACATCGTCTAGAGTCCCAAGGACAGTCTTGATGCCGATAGATGCAAACAGCGACAGCTTGGCAGCGTTGCGAACGAGTGCGGTGATCTCTGACGTGGGAGCGGTAGGGTGTTGACGAAGACGCTGCAAGACAGTACCACCGATGTAACCTGAAAATATGGTAAGAGACACGAGCCATGTACGCGTGAGTCAAGCAATCTTTCCTGTAGCACCGAGGATGAATATCTTTGTCTTGATTGGCATCGTGCTAAGACGAAGAGAGCTCTGATCAGGTGACTTTACCTGCGTTTGTTCATACCCTAGATATACCTTATAATGCCTGTGTGAACGAGATAGGTGAGTCGAGGTTGTGTTCGTAACAATATATAGCCATATCCCACACAAGTACGAGATATATTCTGGAATATGATCTATGCTAGAGTGCGCCGTACCCTTCGTGCCTCGTCCAGCTCTTCGCCCTCACCTGCCATTACACGGTCCATGTCGCCCTCCGGATCGCTCTTGTTAGCATCACCTTCTTCCTCTTCGCCTTCATCGTCCGAGTCGCCTTCACCCTCCATCGCTGCTTCAAGTTCCCTTGTATCTAGGGAACGACATGGTGACTACTATGTACCTATCGTGGGTTGACCCGTGGGTGAGTGTGTGAGGTGGGCATAGTGGCATCGTAGTGGTCGCGCTATCGCAGGCATCACGATATTACCATGATCACCTCGCGGTGCGCGTCATTGACGTGGTGTGGCTGGCGCGGACGCGTTGTCCTCGCTAACGTGGTGGTAGTGGTGGTGACAGCGGTCGGACGCGTCGGACTGGTCGGTCGCGCTTGGTCGGCAGTGGCTGGAGTCCAGGCAGTAGGTCGTAGTCAGCGTTTGTTGTAGGTTAGCAAAGCGGAGAGCCTCGCCGCGTGCTGGTAGCGGTCTGCCCATGACCTCACCATCTCTCTAGTCCCTCTCCAACGGGTGTATGCCGTTGTTGCAATTCACGAGGCGCGAAACTAGAACCGGTGAGTGCATCAGTATTCGCAAGGCCATGCACCCCGACTTTCGATGACTCGCTCGGTTGGGCGTATTCAACCCTCTGACGAACAAGCGATGTTCTGCATTTGTCTACGCGAGAAATGTCAGGTTCAGGTACTTCTCGCGATGTCGAGGACTGTCGGCGCCAATCAGTCACTCGACGCTTGTCCGCTCGACCACCTTGTCCAAAAGCGAGCAACGTTTCGAAGTAGAATAATAGAATGTACCTGGAGGAGGGCTCCAAGCCTTCAGAGCAACGAGTTGAGGCGAGGGGACCAGGAGACGGGTGACTAGAAGAGACTGATGTCGTTAGATGGTGTCAACCCAGAACCTCTACGTCAATTCACATGCGCTTACCTTCTCGACAGCCCACCCATATCATGGTCAATGCATAAACGTGTCTAACCCCCGATTTAGGATGGGACACCTCAAACAGGCCAGAAGTCTCACATCTCGGGTTGTTCCTGCAGGTGGCGGTGGCCTCAAGAGAAACAGGAACAAACACAAGCCCGATTCAAGTTACATCTTACGAAAAGATTGATTAGAACTTCGATGCAGCATTCTGCTGGCAGCACCTCGTAATAATTCCTGTGTCTTTCTGATGGCCGAGCACCATGATGCTTCGTATAACAGCAAACTCCTGTCTTCCAGTGGCTGTGAGTTACTTTAATGCCAATTTTTGCATGATTTCAAACCTCGCGCCGGCATTTTGATCTTGGGTGCGACATCAAAGACCCCATGTTGCCACCGAAATAGGTTGAAAACGCCACCTTGATCCATCCTATTCTTAACATTTCAGGCTCTAGTCCCAAAAAAGAACAAGGAAAAATTGCAAGGCATCAGCAAGAGCTTCTCTCGCAGATAAGTAGCATCACTTGCGTGCGACAATGATCTAGCCACCAAGTTGACTAATGTCGCCACACGGGTGATCGTTGACATTGAGTAACCTGACTACGACTATAAAGCAGCCAGTCTGCCCCACGGGGAGGTGGAACAAAAATTCCATCGATACAATGTCTTCCGAACTCGAAGCAGTACAGGCATTGTCAAGCCTTCGAACAAATGATTACGCTTCTCGTAAGCTCATCTCTGCCGGTATGTTGGACAACGACATAACATTTCGTAGTTATCATTCTGACCGCTGTCGGATACGATTACAGTAAGCCCTGAAATAAATTCTATTCGAATATGTCACGCTGACTTGTATGCTGTCAGTCCTTACATTTTCGGATGAGGTATAATTACTGCCATTATATGGCACATGATCTTCTGACAGATAACTTGCATAGGTCAAACATATCTGGGTCAGCAGATGCATGACAGCTATCCGGTGGCATGGCAGATCTCTGATGAGACTATAGGTCCAACGTTGGACATGGGTGTCGACACTGTTCATTTTGGTGGGCCTTGGTTTCCTGACATTTGGTTACACCTCCAGAAACTCGGAACTGAGGGTTATTCAACCAATAGGTTCGTTACGCAGGCCTATGCAACATCATGTAGGTCGAATAATGCCACAAGATATATTGGTTGCTGATCCAGATGGTCCATCAGACTCAAGTCTCTCCGTATGTCTGACATTACTAGCATTTATACACAAGGCTGATCACGGTGTGACATTTCCTGAAGTTGGAAGTACCTTTATATTAGGTATGGAAAAGGTATATATCCACTATTCTCGAGAATTTCTAGATACATCCTGAATCATCTGTTGGCAGCTGTGTGTATTATTCTATTCTTTACAGTGCCGTAAAACATAATTTAATATCTGTGGAATAGACAGTGTGAGCACACACATTCTAATCTCACTCATGCACTGGCATTTTATTCATGATTACCTTCTAGGTCAAACTATGGGAATCGTGCAAATATGGATGTCTTTTCTCTTTCTTTGTGCTGCTGATCGTGAGTTGTCGTGCAACTTGCTCCTAAAATAAGCCATGATTGTTCTCGCAGTCGTAATGATCCTCCGTGTCTGGGCAATGTATAATCGATCAAGCCTTGTCCTTGCCACTCTCCTCATAATGTTTTTTGGCGAGATTATTTCCTCTGCAGTTGATCTTGTCACATGGAGCAATCCAAGGAGACTAATAGGTATGTGGAATAAACAACATACCCTACACTACTAAGCCTACTTTGTGGCGATTAAAAGATGTCACTGTCCCAGTACTCAATCTGTCGATCTGCAAACTTGAATGGTATTCAAATTCAAACACCATGACAATCATGGGACTCGTGGTTGGTATTGCAGAGATGATATTTGGTGTAACCATGTGCATTTTTGTAATTGCTCAATTTGTGAAGCAGTCGGTTCAAGTGTACTGGATCACAAAGCAGTGGCAGCTCAATCAGTACATGAACTTACTTATAAGGCAGGGTCTCCTGTATTTCATCGGGTATGTCCCTATCCCACCTTTTTATTTTATGTCCTCCAATACGATCCAAATTTGTAATGAACTGAATGAACAATCAAGCTAATAATAATTTCATCAACAGCATCTTTCTAACTATCATCTTTGGCTTGGCAGGCGATGTCTTTGGAAAAACCCCATCCGGGGGATGGCAATTAGTACTATGGGCAATCGCTGAAACCGTGCCAGTGTTCACTCTATCACCTCGATTTATCCTGAGCCTCCGCGAGTTATATGCATGCGATGTCCAGGGTAGTCATGGGAACGATATTGACAGTGGGTTTGGCTTGTCACGCGGCTGTGGCACACTCGTATTCGCGGATGTTGAACAGAACGAGGGCATCGCAGAGGTGCTACGAGAAGGGGGGACTACTTAGCTGGAGTAGGCGGACGGAGTCCGTGTTTGGTATGCAGTCGGGTTTTCTCGGTTCTGTATTCAAAGGGCTCGTGCGATCTGGTGGCTTCTTTCTTCTCGACCGTCACTTTATTTGTCCTTTCTGCCAGTCGAATGTCGATGTAGAACTATTTATTCCTCTCATCAAGAGGGGAGGAAGCTGTTCGTCCCGTTCCGCCGCAACTCAGGATATACAATAAATACCATCCGACTGATGGAAGACAGACGACAATTGTCGTCCACAACCTACTTCTATTTACTATACATTTCCTCACAAATCCTGAACCGACCCCGTGCCTCGTCGCCGCGTTTGGGGTGGTCGTCGGACATTTGGTCCAGAGAAAGTACGGATATGCACTGTCCACGGCGTCACTGAAATATACGGTAATAATTTCGTAAATCGTGCCGAGAAATTTGTGGTTCATGGAAGGAGAACCGCTGGTTGGGTTTGGAGTAGAGAGGGAACGGGGCGCCGCAGAATCATATACACTACTGTGATTGGATACGAAAAAATAATTACCCAGTTAGAGGTAATGTCTCAGAGCAAGCAGGTCGACTGGTCGACAACTGTGCGCGTCGCATCTGGCATGACAGACGGTCAGCGAGAAGAACGTCGAAATAATTATCAGAGTATCATCGTCGGATGTTACTAGGAATGATTCCTAGTCGCGGTCCTAGACGGAAGGAATTCCACCGCTCAGTGCTGAGCCGAATTACTGATCAATGTCGTCGGTAAAGTGGATTACCTGATCTAGGGATGTGCTTGATG
>JBBPTU010000574.1:0-21305 GCA_038094295.1 Tylopilus aff. beelii | reverse complement strand
TTATCTGATTTCATCGGCCGCCGTCCTGTTATTTTAATTGGCCTGTTCGGTCTTAGCATGTCCAACTTTGCGTTTGGCTTGTCACGATCTCTGGGTACACTCATTATCAGGTGAGTAGATCAATATATCATTTGAAGCTCGATTGAAAGGATCTCAAGTCGATGTATTGCCGGCCTACTGAATGGCAATATCGGTGTGATGAGGAGTATACTCGGCGATATTACAGATCACACCAATATGGCTCAGGCCTTTGCCATGCTGCCACCTATATTTTGTATTGGCGCTACCACCGCGTACGTTAGGCCATTCAGGTCCATTCCATTTCTGATGCTTGCACTATACCTACAGCCCTCTATATGGTGGCGCGCTGGCAAAACCACAAGAGCGATGGCCCCACATTTTTCAGGGTGAATTCTGGGCAGCCTATCCATACTTCCTCCCTTCTCTTGTATCGGGATCTTTCACACTATTAACGTTCTTACTCTGTGCGATCTTCATGAAGGAGGTACGACGTCAGCACGTTTTTTGAAGTGGATAGTAATCACGCTCCTTTCAGTCGCTACCATCGAAAGTTGGCAGGGACCCTCCAGTAGAGAGGTCCGACCGTTTGCTAGGCAATCTACTCAACGACCATGACGCACGACCTATTCCAATGCTGGCTCTTCTGAAAACTTCCTCCGTGATGGTACCCATTGCCAACTATGGAATGTTCGGGCTTGTAGAGATTAGCTTCCTTGTTCTTCTGCCCTTGTTCTATTCGTCGCCTAATGAAATTGGCGGCCTAGGATTCTCACCAACCATCATTGGCACATTCCTTGCAATATTCGGAATCGTGGACGGCACTGTACAGGCGTTACTCTCTGTGAAACTGATAGAATTGATCGGGGCCAAAAGAGTGTTTTGCTTGGCTGTTCTCTGCTTTTATCCGCTGATCCTACTTTTCCCGATCATGAGTGCCATTGTTATGGCACAAGGGGAAGCTGGGCCGATCATATGGGCGCTTGTCGTTCTCCAACTCGTATTCATGGTTCTCATGGATATTGTATATTGTGCGTGTGCTCAGTTTTGGAAGGACGTGTCTTCTCATGTTTATCATGCAGCTGTCATTTTCATGTTTGTAACGAGAGCGGCTCCCAACAATCAGAGTCTGGGCTCCGTGAACGGGCTAGGCCAAAGTTTGACGTCTGTCGCACGTGCAATTGGTCCAGCATTAACGACTTCATTATTCGCCGTTTCTAAACAGTACAATGTCTTGGGTGGCAACTTGGTTTATGTTATTCTTGTAATACTCACCACGGTCCTGGTCGCGTTGTCTCGATGCTTGCCAGAGTTGAGAGATGGAGAGTAAGATACAAATTCGTTTACTTGTTTGCGTGATCTCGCCTATCTACTCAGGGAGGAAGGATTTGCGAACCATCGCACTAGCTGTATACTGGTACTGCGCAAATTGATGGCTTCTGAAACTCATCGATTTCATTTGACGTGGCTCCACACGATCACGAAATTTACATTCGGATTCACATCCAACATCCATCTGCCCTACTGGTAGCGACATGTGGACTCGAGCCGAAGCAGTGATGTATGCAAGTCCTGCGAGTGGTGGAAAGTCCTTGAAACCATACACTGCCTGGACGTGTCTTCTGTGAGATCTATACGGCAGGTTAAGAGCTTTCTTACAATCAGCATCAGCATCAGCATCAGCATCCGATACTACTAATAGGTGTCTTACAGCATAACTTACGGTTACTCCGAGTCCCAATCGGGAGTGCGGTACTAGCAGGCTAATCGCCGAAGCGCTGACTCGAGCCAACGTGCGTCTCCCACATGACTTAAGTTCATTGCCCATCGCAAAGTTGGACCTATCCTCCAATACCTTTTTTGCGGTATCATGGCAGACAGATGTCTCGACGAAGAGACCCCGCTCCTTCGAGGAAACTTGAAGTCCAAAACACCAACACCCTTGCCGTGGGGTCAAATCAACCTTGTCTTTATCGCCCTGGTCGCAGAACCCATCTCGTCTGCATATATCTTCCCTTTCATCAACCAGGTGGGTCAGCACTTGTCTTCGTACCATTTTATAGGTGACGCTCAAGCATTCTACATCACACAACAGCTGATCGGCGAGCTTGGCGTCACTGGAGGAGACGACCGCAAGATAGGTTATTATGCAGGTCTCATCGTACGCGTGCAGGCATTTGCGTCTAAGTCATCGCACTCATCATGGTGCAGGAATCCCTCTTCTTCGTGACACAAGCACTCATGAGTTGGCAATGGAGCCGTTTATCCGATTTCATTGGCCGTCGTCCTGTTATTTTATGTGGTCTGCTCGGTCTCAGCGTGTCCAACTTTTGCTTTGGCTTTTCGCGAACCTTGGGCACACTCATTATAAGGTAATGCGAATCCGTTCCTTGTCTGAGACTCGACTGAAGGAATCCCAAGTCGATGCATTGCTGGCTTCCCGAACGGCAATGTCAGCGTGATGAAGAGTATGCTGGGTGATCTAACTGATCACACTAATATGGCTCAAGTCTTTGCCCTAATGTCCCCGATCTTTTGCATTGGGGTCACCGTTGCGTGAGTTTCGCTGTTCTGGTTGATTTATTGAACTTCTGAGGCACTTTCCGCTCTGAAGCCCACTATATGGTGGTGTGCTCGTGAAGCCAAAAGAGCGATGGCCACTCATCTTCCGCGGCGAATTCTGGGCAACATATCCATACTTCCTCCCGTCCCTAGTATCTGGGTGTTTCACTTTGTCAGCGTTCCTGGTCTGTACATTGTTCATGAAGGAGGTGCGGTCTTAACGTGTATTTTGATCCGTCCTCTGTAATCACACTTCTTTCAGTCGTTGCCATCAAGGAAGGGCAGGATGTCTCGACCGGAGAGTTCCGTACTCGAAACTGCTCCCGAAGGTTCTTTGATGGACGACGAACGGCCCATTCCGATATCGACCCTCCTACGGACCAGTTCCGTGAGGATACTCATCGCCAACCATGCGATGTTGGGGATTTTATTCCTCGGTCTCCTTGTCCTACGCCCTTTGTTTTACTCATCACCCACCGAAATCGGTGGCCTAGGACTTCCGCCGTCTATCATCGGTACATTCCTGGCGATATTTGGGATCACAGACGCCATCGTACAGGCATTGTTCGCCGCAAAACTCATTAAGTGGTTTGGGCTTAAGAGGGTGATCTATTGGGCTTTCCTTGGCCTTTTCCCCGTGATTTTGCTTTTCCCGATCATGAATGCTGTCGTCATGGTGCAGGGCAAAGTCGGACCTATAGTCTGGGTTCTTATGGCTATCCAACTTGTATTCACGGTCCTGGCGGACATGTCGTTCCGTGCGTCTTCTGAGTCTCTGTAGAATTAGCTGATCTCACCGTAGCTGCAGCCGTCATCATTATATTTGCCACACTGGCGTCCCCTAACAAACAATCTCTGGGCTCGGTGAACGGACTTTGCCAGAGTTTCACGGCCATCGCGCGTGCAATCGCGCCAGTAGCAACGACGTCGTTGTTCGCGGCTTCCAAGCAATACAACCTCCTTGGCGGCAATCTAGTGTATGTCGTCCTGACAGCACTTGCTGTGATCTTGGTCGCGTTGTCGTGCCGTTTACCAGATTTGAAAGACGAAGAGTAGGAACAGTACTTCACAGGAATTTGGGCTCTGCCGGTCACGTTCATGGGGTGCACGACGTCGGGTTAACGTGCGTCGAAACTGTATCAGTAGTGTTTTCTTGTGACGAGAACGTGGGTTAAAACAACTTTAATGTATGTCATGCGTTCGATACCGAGTATCGCTGCGGGATCCGAGTCAGTGTTGCATCGCGTCACCCTTTCCCGTCTTTGCAAGCTCGTTCCTGCAGATCGACCCGCGCAGGGTCGCATCAGATCCCCCTGTCGTCGTTCCGACGACGCACCGCGAGACTCACCGTAGCTGGACGCTAAACTCGTCCTCGATATCGTCGTCGTCCCAGTTGTCCTCCCACAGCTTGTCCCCGCTCGAGCTGGCCGCCCCAGGCACAGCTCCGTTCAGATGTGCCAAGTCCGTCGCTGAATCGTCCCAGTCTGCCAGATCGCACAGGTCGTCTCAGCCCGGGAGCGCGTCACGCGGGTGGTGCTCACCTGCCACCTGGAATTCCTCGAACTCGTCGTCCTCCTCGAGGACGCCGAGGTTTGGGATGCTATCTTCCGACTTGGGCTTCTCGGGTGCCTTGACTGCGCTCTCGTCTGGCTTGGTGGTGTTCGACGTGGACGACATGGCTGGATACGAGCGACGCCGCGGCTTGAGCTGACCAGATGGTACGCGTAATGCCGTGCGAATGCTTACACGCGTCAAGGCTTCGCCGGCCTTCGACAACAAAACATTCGAGCGATATTATGCTTCCCCTAGTATAACTGTTTATGCATAAATAAAATAAGGATAGGCAACACGTCCTTTCGGAAGAATGTCAATGACCACCGTCCCTCTAACCACTGAAGATGGTGCAATATAGTATCTACGAAGAATAGGGAAATGTGACCGTCGTCGGAAGCTCGTCCGCAACTTCCACGTCTGACAGGTCGCTGTCTGTCGTCGGGCTGGTAGCGGTGTTATCAGAGGGAGGATAGTGTTCGTTGTCATGTAATGAACCCGCGGAGCCAAGCGTCCTATGTTTCAGCTGTGAAACCGGTGTAGTGGCGGGGATATGCAAAGAATGTGTCGAAATGACCACCTCAGGGACAGTTCGTCTGATGCGAATGACCAGTTTCTCCGTAGATGACGGCTTTGAAGCGGACCCAGTCATATTTTTGCTTGGCGTTGGACGAGCAGACTTTTTGCCACTACGAGGTTTCCGAGGAGCACCACGACTCCCCTCCGAGGGTTTCCGCTTTCGGGAAGAGGTCGGTTTACTGGCACTCTGATTCGTGGTCTTGCGTTTTTTGGTAGGCGGGGCCTCGTCTACTACCTCGGTCCGTTCGTCCGATATCGCCTCCTCCTCGCGCTTGCGTTTCCGCTCGAGTACCGCTTCCTTGGCCGCAATCTCTTTGGAAATTTCGTCCATCAAGAGGTGTGCAAAGCTTTGAGCGTCACCCTGTACCCACGCATCAAACACCCCTTCCCACTCCCGCGTTGGGACGGGGAAGTCAAGGTTGAGATATATTGACTTGATAGGGGGATAGCCATCCTTCGACTCCAGAGACCGATGGGGCGGAGATGGGATTGTTGCGCACTTGGGTGTGGAATCCGGCAAGTCTTTGGAGCCACGAGATCGGACGGCCTTTGAAAACTCGCGTACGATGCGCTTCGTTCCGGGAACTCTCAAGCTTGTGCCCACGACGAGTAAAACGTCAGCACCGCTGCGACCCTTTCCTTTGGATCCTCCGATCAGGTCTCTTCTCACGACCTCCCCCACCCCCTCGCCGTCCTTGTGCGTCTCGTTGTACAATACGACGCTGGGACGAAGCTTGCCCACGCCGCGAGCACGTTTGCCAACCAACTGCCGTGTCTCCTCCATCTGCGTGCATTCCGGGCAGTACGGAGGCGTCCCTGATGCCAATGCGTCCATGTAATTTTCAAGGGGGAACGTGTGGGTGCACGTTTGACAGTGCAACGTTTGCAGCGTGCCGTGCAGAGGGATGCAGCGTGGTACCTCCACAGTAGGCGACGATAAACGTGAACTAGCTTGTGATGCAGGAGGGTGTGATGGGGTGCAAACCACAGATGTAGTGGGATCTGCGGAGGATGTCTTTGCTCTCGATCGAGGCTTGCAACGCTTGTCTTCGAACTCGGGAACACCGAACGAGAGACCAGACTTGGACTCTATCGCGTCGATGTTTTGCGTGTAGACACGTAAAAGCCGCCCACGGTCGTCAAGGATGCGAAGTAGCTTGTGGAAAGGAGTCGGACTCGCGGCCTGTGATAACCCGGACAATTGGGCGATCATTTGGCAAAACAATGAGGTAGTGTGCTCTGACTATGAAGATGTGAGCATGACTCGCGCGCAATTCGGGTGGAATGCAGACAGGGTGCGGTGTGAGTGGAAAGCAACCAGGATCGGCAGAGACGCTTGTGGCGGTGGCGGAGGTGGAGGTGGAGCAAAGAGTGTGGAAAGGCGCTCACATTGAATACGGATGCATCGAAGAGATCCTTTCCCGAAGAGAGTGCCTCCTTTGGGTTGTCCCGCTTGAGCGTCTGGAACAAACCGGTGGGAGATCGGAAGTCCGGTATGCCTGCCTGGACCGAAATGCCAGCACCTGGTGTGGAGGGCACAGGGAAGGGTTGGTGCCCGAATGGCTCCGAGGACTATCAGAAGAGGGACACACCGCAGACGACGACGAGGCGCCTGGCCTTGAGGATGGCTCTGAGAGCCTTGCGAAGATGGTGGGGGACGTCGTCCGGATGCTCGAGAAAATTGGGGGACGCGGGCGGGGACTGGTTTTCGTCGAGGGGGACAAAGAGCGTCATTTTAGGTCTTGTGAAGGACCGAGTTGTGAATGGTTGAAGAGCAAGTCTCCTTAACCGACCGTCAAAGCGGTGGCGCGGGAAGTCCACCGACCACTCCACTCGCCCTGCTTTGTCCGTCTGCTTTATCGAACTAGCATTGCGTAGATACGGTATTTAAAGGAGATCGTGTTCATGGCTCCCCAGCACCCAGGCATGTCCGATCTCAGCGTACCAACGCACACTCTCACCCTCTGCGTGGCCCACTACTGGCGCGGGCGTGCGTCTGACGGCCAGCGCTTTCCCCTCCACTGGGCCCTCTTCCTTATATCGAACGCAACCCCCGACTCGTTCCGTGAAAGCAGCTCTGGCACGGAGGGCTCCAAGCGGGTCGATCACTGGGGAACGTGCTACCAGGCCATCGGGAACATCGACACCTTCGCTTATTCTCGGACGGAGTACGAGTGCATGGAAATACTCGCAAACGCCTACAGGGGCTGTCTCTCCCTCGGCAACATCGATCTCGCCAGATCTGCCGAAGCCGAAAGCCTCATGCAACAAGTCGTCATCCATCGAGGCAGGGAAGATTGGAATTGCCAGAATTGGGTCCTCGCAGCAGTAGATAAGCTCAAGGCGAATGGCATCCTGCCACCCCACGTCATATCGGACCGCATCCGCAGCGGACTCGAGGAAGTTCTGCGCAAGTGGAAATCATAAGCACAATACGGTACTGTCCCACTGCTCGATTTTACCTGCTCGGGCTAACCAATGTCCTCGCAGCGCACCTTGATCATGTATACCATAGCCCACGTACACCACTGAGGACCGTAGCATATAATAATGATGTCGATAATCGCACGGCACCCGACGATGTGCAATAAATAAATTAGTTGTTCACGCGGTATCCTGCGCACCTGGCAGAGTCGTGCCTGAGTGGCGACCTGTAGCTCAAAAAGTACACATTTCGTGCAGGGCGTGTCGCCCGAAAGGTTAAAAGCATGCTAGAAGGTCGTAAGTGACCATGGACACTTGTTCGCTTCACGTTCGTTTCCACGCAAGCCTGCAGCACCAATACCGCATTGGTAATTTCCTGCGACCGGAATTGTTTGTCAACCGGTGTTATTATCAGGCTTGGTCCCCAAGACAATCTGCTTACTCACCGGGGGCTGACTATCACTATCGCACATGCGCCCACGCAGGGATTAAGCCGAAACACTGCGTATAGCAAGCTCAAACTCACCTAATGACCGGTCCGTCGGGGGGTGAGAAATCCTCAGCAAAAAAAATGGATAAACGAAGCAGTTCCAAAACAACTAAGACATCGTACTACGAGTGACAACAGTTTGCGATCCGAATAAGAAATGAAACAAAGGAGCGACAAGTCCATGCTTTATAGTTGCACAAACATACACAACTCGGCCCGTGATTATTTCCTGCGGGAACGTCGAGATTGGCTGATGTATAATTAGCGGCACCACGTGGAGAGGGAAAGGGGCAACTAGAGGACGGTGGATGAGGTGAAATTCCTAAGCGGTCATTGGACGGAGAGTGCAGGGGCGATTATTGGATCCTTGCGGTCCTTGCATGCCTTGAGATTTGAGATGGAGGGGAGGTTGTGTGACTGAGCCAGCTTTCGAAAGATCTGCAAAGGATGTTCCGTGAGAGAATTGGCGAGATAAAACGAGGCCTACCTGAATGTAACAATCCACGGACTGGACCCCATTCAGAGCCCACTTTCCGTCGATGATGATGAACGGTACACCGTTGACACCGTTGGCTCTGGCAGCTTGGACCATCTTTTCTACACAATCCAGACTTTCCGTGGACTTGAGAAACTCGATCGCCTGGAGAACGGTCTGAGCGAGGAGACGGTGTAAAAATCGGCACACACCCTCTCTCTGTTCATGAGGCCAACCTTGACAGCGGCGTCCGCGAGGAAAGCGTCGGAACCGATGTCCTCACCGTTTGCGAAACATGTGTTGAAGATGAGAGAATTAAGCGATTGCTGCATGGCCTGTCCACCGACCTTGTAGGCTTTCACGGAAAGCCTGTGGGCCTGGGTGGACTGACAGACGACGCCGTCGTCGGACCTGCGTGTGAAGGATCGGTTGCAGGAGGGGGCACGAGCAAGACAAAGACGCACATTTTCAGGCCGGCCTTCTGTGTCATGTCCGCCACGAGCTTTATCTTTGCCTCTGCCTGCTCCTTGCCGAGTTTTTTGACGAGATAGTCTTTGCGGCTCTTGCCCTTGTATGCGTCGAGGGTATATTGGGAGGAGGCGCACAGGATGGTAAACGGGCGGAACTCGACGTCGAAACGGATGGGGAGATCGCTGCAGGCGGCGATGGCGTCCTGGAGGGTCTTGTTTACGATGTAACAAAAGGCACAAATCTGGGCGGGGTGAGCGGGAGCAGGACGGGGGAGGGAGAGGACGGACGTAGTCGGATATGACGATGATTTTGACGGTGCGACGGTCTTGTTCAGACATGGCGAGGGGCGGGGGGAGGAGGAGGAGGTCGGGGAGGAGAACACGGGCAAGTGCATGGATGGGACCTGCCTTTCGATAATATAGCACGGCCGGATTCCCTCAGCATCCACCGCATCTGTCAGCATCCCCTGTGACACGCACATTTGGTAATCTATTCCCACGACTACATCTCCGTCTTCTCATGACTACCCTACTCCTAGAATATACTGTTCACGAGCCCACTCCCGATCGCAGCACCTACCCGTCCCATCAGTCATGCTCACAAATACCCTCCTTGTACTCACCTGCTCCGAACCCTGCACCCCCCGCCGCGGACTGTGCCATCTGCGCTCTGTCATCACCAGGCCATCATTATGTCAGCACGCGACCACTCACCACCTGGCCAAGTCCGCCAAACTTGCTCTTCTTCGCCGGCGCTTGCTGGCCCACCGGCTGCGGCGTCGGCGGGCCTGCCGGGGGTGTGTACGAGTAGCCGCCCATACCCGGGGGCGGTCCAGGTGGCGGCGGATAGTACCCCGGTTCCGGGTGTTGCGTCTGTGGCGTTGCAGGGTAGGGCGGTGCCTGCGGCGATGGGTGCGGCAGCGCTGGCGAAGAGTACCTCTGTTCTGCAAGCCTCCTGGACTCGATGATCGTCACCGCCTTGCGTGGCTCTGGGACCAAGATGGGAGATGCGCTGCGAGGTGGCAGCCTCTCTACATAATTGGACGGGAACAGGCCCTGCTTGCCCGATCGATTTCGGCCCGTCCACCAGTCCACGTTTGTCTCCGTGACGACCTCTATGACTTCACCCGCTTCGAACGTCAGATCGTTGGGATCCTGTGCCCCCATCAATAGTGCACGCGACCCGTACAATGTATCGTCCCACCTCGCTGGACCACCCCCAGATCGCCCGCGCTTCTACTTTCAGTGGCGTGGGTGACATATTCAAGCGCCTGGCCTGTTGCGTCAGCGACACCACCGATGAATCATCCAAGTGTCCGTCAGCATTCCCTGAGAGCCTTGCCAAGATCCCTTGCCCATCGGTCTCCGAGATCTGTTTGTGGGCCATCAGTAATTCAACATTTTGCCTGGTTTGAGCGAGTATGTGCGCAAAGAGGGCGTGGGGCATCGTAGCACCTGGAGAGTCGAAGAACAACTCGAATTGGCATGGGCTCGCTGTTTATACGGAGCGGTGATTACCTCATGTCGAGCGAGGCATGCCCTTCCTGGTCTTCACGGCGAGCACCTCAATTCCAAGTGATGGGTTTCATCTCACGTCGACCAAGTCTCCGCGACGTCTCACGGCATCAGCGAGCCTGTCGGTACGATAAACTCTGTCAACTGATTCATTTGTCTGCGTGGGCGTTGCCGGCGGCTTTAGCACTGCCCGCCTTCTCCCGCCAATGAAAGATGTTCGGATCAGATAGTCATCGGTGCACATTGGCTGGCTTCCATGCCCCGGTGCCTCTGGCATTGAGACTACACGTGGTTGTTCGACTGACAGGTGCTTTGCCAGATCACCACCAAGTGACGCGATTTGACAGAACATGATCGCCACCCAGCGCTTAGTTGCCACCTCCGCCCTTTACGCGACCACAGGTTGGAGGCCCTTGGGGCGGTGTGCAGCCTAATGATGATGTTATTCCGTGAAGGCTTGTTTGTTCATACAGCAAATGGGCGCCTCCAATCGTCGATGCTATACCGTTTGATATGATCATGATGCTTGCTGTGTGTATGTGAAGGTTGGTGTGGCGTTATTTGGCAGTCGAGGTTATAAGACCATAACGGGCGTGTCATTGTCAAACGCCAGTCTATTATCTGCATCTTTCCTCCACCCTCTTTCGCTGTCGTTCCGTCCGAGCACGCCATGTCCAGAGTACGAAGGCCCGCTCGTGTCTCTGCTTTCCTAACTCCTTTTCCAGGCTCAATTTTTGAGGGAGTACAAGCTCGTCGTCGTCGGTGGTGGTGGTGAGGTCCCTCGCCCTCCCTACCATCTCAGGCTACAATCTCCCTAGGTGTCGGAAAATCCGCGTTGACAATTCAATTCATTCAAAGTCATTTCGTCGACGAGTACGACCCGACCATCGAGGGTACCTTGGTCGTTTTTCTTTCGGAAGCACGTTCCTCATTCCCACGTTCCCAGATTCGTATCGCAAGCAATGCGTCATCGACGACGAGGTAGCCCTGCTAGACGTTCTGGACACCGCAGGGCAAGAGGAATACGGGTGCGTCCCACCCAGCACCTTCTGGGCCTCGCCACAGCAATGATGTTCGCCTTGCACAGCGCTATGCGTGAGCAGTATATGCGTACCGGCGAAGGATTCCTCCTCGTCTACTCCATAACGTCGCGCAACTCGTTCGAGGAAATTAGCACGTTCCATCAACAAATTCTTCGCGTCAAAGACCAAGACTCCTTCCCAGTCATCGTCGTAGCAAATAAGTGCGATCTTGAATACGAACGTCAAGTGGGCATGAACGGTACGCGGACGCGCTCTCCCTCCCGTGTGCTCCTTCACTTTACAATGTTTTACTAGAGGGTCGTGACCTCGCAAAACACTTTGGCTGCAAGTTTATCGAAACCTCGGCCAAGCAACGTATCAATGTCGACGAGGCGTTCAGCAACCTCGTGCGTGAGATTAGGAAATATAACAAGGCGAGTTTGCCCCTGCGTCGCGGTCTCGCCTCGTGCCTAACATGAAACGTATCCAGGAACAACAAACTGGACGGCCTGTGATCAACTCAGGCGTGGGTGGTTCCGCTGGCTACGGTAATGCCAAGGACTCGGGAGAAGGTGACCACAGCGGGTGCTGTGGTGGTTGTGTGGTTGTTTGAGATCTTCGAACTCTGGAATTTCACTTTTCTTCGCGTTTTCTAGTTACCCTTCCATCCTACTTCTGATCTGCTTTTCTCTTTCCGCGATTCTCAGGCCTGACCTTGGAGGTTCGCACTCCCCCCTTCAGTTCCTAGTTCTGTAGGATTGAAGTCGTACATACATATAGCTCATGCTTCTCTATCCACCATTAGAATGTGAGTGGAGGATCTTTCATTCTGTATTGATGTAACTACCACAGTAAGATAGTAGAATGGAAACAGTCTGATCTCAACCCAACTGTTGTTCATGCACCTTGCGAAGGATCCTTCTCGAGCACTGGTGGTAGGGCCGGTCGTTAGGCAAGCACCGGTCTAGAGGTGACATGTGACAACTCACACGGCGGTCTAGGCAAGTCTTCCTCGTTGACAGCTCTTATCGAGTGAATGCCAAGATCATAACTTCCCGAAACTCCACTGTTACCCCCCAACATGGAAATACCGACGGTCCGGATGCGCTGGCGAAACATCGAGATCTGATGCTGCACTAGTTCCCCGGTGTTCGTCAGGATAAAATTCTCAAGGGGAATCTGTTACAGCCAACATCAGTATCAAAGATGATGCAGCACACGGGCGCGAGACGCACAAAGACGTCCTCCCACCCGCCATCACTCCGCTTGAAATACAGGCGGTGTTGCCAGAGGTCGGTCGTGACGGGCCCGTCCGTCTGCAGATTAACGTAGTACGAGTTCCGCGTCCGTGGGTCGCCCCCGAGACGAAGTCGCAGCGCGAGATATTGATGGTTCGACACGTCGTCGCATATCTCGCCAAACAACGACGGTCGTGCCTGAACATATCCGCCCATCAATCATCCGCTAGCATCAAAACGCCGAACCCGGGACCGGCGCGAGGAAAGACGTGCGTACCCTCGTCCGGAACCCGGCGTAACCCCCACGGATCCGGCCTTGGAACTCGGGACGCACCGCGAGCCGCATGTCCCCCCAGAACCGGGCGGTGGCTGGGCTCTCGCTGCCTGCGTTGCGCTCTGGCGAGGTGTCGAGCGCAAAGTGGAGCGTGGACGTTCCGCCGATGTCGGCGTCGCATCCGGTCGCGATTTCGTTGACGTTTTCTTGCGTGTGGAGCTTTAGGAGCGTGATGGGCGTGCGGCTGGGTGGGTTCGCGCCCTCCATGCGCAGAACTGGGGTGGGTCAAACATCACGCGGTGCAGCAAGGTAAACTGGACGTGCTTTTGACGGCGCCATCGGCGAGGTATTTTGTAGACCTGTTCAGATATGCGGTGAGGTGTGGAAGGGCCATGAATTGGACGTCGACGACGTGTTGAGTCGTATTTGCGAATCTCACGCCTATGACGACACTTGCTTCAAAGTCCTCAATATATACATTTTGCTCCTGATAAGTATAAATTACAAGTAAGCTACGGGTGAAGAACATCTCAAACAATATTGTCATTATGTACAAACGTTGTCCTGGGATGTCTGTTGTTGGCTGCTCCGGGGACGACCAGATTGGCCACTGGGTGTGGGTACATGTCCAGGGTTATTATATGTGGTGGGTTGAACGTGTACCCAGTGTCTTGTGACCAGATGGAAGCAGTGGTCGCACGTTCACTCATAACCATGGTTTGTGGGGAAGGAGGGCGCGTATCTGTAATGTTTTCTTCGTCTTCTAGCTCTTGGATTCGAGGAAGTGGCCGGACTGTGCAAACCTGCACCGTCTCTTCAGAGTAAATCGATCCACTGTCTGTGGAGGAAGGAGAAGGGAAAGCGAGTCTGAAATCCGACTCCTCTACACGTTTCGGATATCGCTTATTGACATTCATCCGTGGAACATAGGTCGGGTTGCCAACGGCTGCGGTGGATATGCCAAGCCGCGTAGCGAGCGTGGATGATTTGGTCGTGACTTCCTGGGGAGATCCCTGGGGAGAGTATGGGTTGGGCAAATCCGGAAGATGCGAGAGGTCCAACGGCGGCGGGGCCTTGGATTTGAAGGTCGGCTGCTTGGGGTCCTTCCTAGATGGTTTGATGTCATCCATGGGATGGAACGAGCGACCCTTCCAGTCTTCCGAAGGTTCCGATTGAGTATCGATGGTAGCTAGGCATGATTGCACACCGCCGTCGAGCTGTCGACCAAAACCTGGAGAGTGGATGGTATCACTCGACGCCAGGGGAATAGTCTGTAGCTGAACAGAGTGGTACATCGCTTTCTCTGCACCAAGCAGTTCAGAGTTCGAGGATATGCTGGCCCAGGAGGAATCGCGCGAGTGGCTTGAAGATGCCTGCACAGGATTGCGCAACTGATGGCTGTATTTGTGCGACCAATCCGTGGGTTGTGCAAAGATCTCGTCTGACGGGCCGATCGGAGATTCACCGGACGCATCATTTCCAAAAGTCTTCACTGTTGATGATGAATGAGCCGCACAGTACATAGGCCCGATGACCCGAAATGTGTTGAACAACAAACAGACGTTTACGAACCCTGCTAAATTGTCAGTATGAAGATCGCCACAACATCTGTTAAAACATACCCAGCACAGAGACACAGACATCGGCAAAGACGATCACAGCCAACGGTACTGAGTACCCAGTATACACAAGAATGTGCGTGATGCAGAATGGCAGCAACAGAAACGTGAATGCTTTATGGTTCATCGAAATGAGCATTTGAAAACGCCGGATCTACAAGGCTTACCTAGCGGGAACCTTTGCAAGGACGTGAGCACAATTCTGATGGAGTAAACGGGAGGTCCTACCAGAATATGCTCCATATAACCTTGCCAACAATCTCATCATAGTCTTCCAATCTTTCCTCCTTTCGTTGACTTGAGTTCGCAGCTCGTAACTTTTGTTCCCCGTTCACGCTCAGTTTCCCGTGCAAAACCGTGAAAATAGCAAAGTAGACCACAGTTGACATGAATACGGCAAGGATAACCTGGGGTTTGTGCGGTCAGGCACTATCATTCCTTAATTACGATATCGACATACCGGCAGTGCTTCAAGAGCAATTTTAGCCACTGAGGAAAAGCCCGGGATGCCACAGGCAAGTCCATTGGGACCGAATATATTGCTGTTCCGCATAGGCACTAGTCCTTGCAAAAATTGCATCGAGTTTGGATGGATCCCAGTTTAGTCGAACTCAAACTCTCTCACCTGCGACCAAGGCGGCTGTCCATCCTATGGCTGCAAATACAGCACTGCGCCAACGAGCTCGACGTGTACGGAACACGAACGAGAAGAGGGTATGCACACATAGTGCGGTCGTAAAGTAACAGGTACCCCAAAGGCCGATCTGCGACAACACCGCTGTACGGTCCCTGAGTGAAGGCGTTTTAGTCAGCAAAGATGTGCCTCACCTTGTACCTCGCAGATTGGTCCTGAAAGCCGTGGGTTCAAAGTCTTGATATAGATAGGTAAGTTGCTCACCCTGACTTAACCCAAACTGTGAAGCCCAATTGAAATCGATCAACCCAGCACTGCTAAGGAATAGATTGCTAAGGAGGAGACAGCCACTGTAATGGCCAAGCTGAGTGCGGAAGAACAACATCTGTGGTGATCGGAAAGCACTATCATCACGTTGAAATAGTGACATCGTAGCGAGTCGAGCAAATCGCAAGGTGATAAACGCGAGCGCCAGTGCCGATAACGACGAGAATGCTGCAATAACCTACGACATGATTTATCATACTCTAGAAACAAAGAGTTTGTGCTTACAATGGCTCCCGTATGCTGCGCCATCGAGAAAGCCACGACGCTATTCGTTGCATTCAGGCTTGTCATTTTGCTCGTAAAGCAAACGAAGAACGAAGTGTGGATTACCGGCTCAGCCGTCAAAGGTACCTCACAGAGGGGAATGCGGACCAGCCGTGAACGAATGAGGGTATTAGTAGGAGGAAAGAGCCTTTGGGTGCCTCTCTCAAGGCGCGCACTTACATACCGCACCGGTTTCGGCTGATAAATGGACAGAAACCAGTGCGGAACGGTGACAACCAAGGGCGTCCCACAGCCCTATGGCCTACAACGTTATTTCACACAGCCACGCACCACCTCGGTAAAGAAAAGTACAACTACCACAGTACAGGCTAGTACAGGTTGTCCTTACTTCCTAACGAAAAACTTGGCTATGCCCTTTGGTTCTGTATTTTTCTGTCGCTTAGGTGGTCGCGAACTCGTCGTGGGTCGGTTAGGTGTCTTATCGCTGTTTGCCAAGTCCCGTGCGAAATGAAAATCATCATGTTCCACTCGCAATTTGGCAAACTCAGCGGCTTGATCTGCTCCAGCGTGCTCCAAATCACCTTCATTGATGGAGATTCTTTTGTTGCACCGCTCGCAAACGAAGGAAGCAGAGTCAGAGGTTTCTTCCGTAACGTGAACTGCCTTGGGCGTTGGTTCGTCGCTGTTAGACCGGATGCGTTTCGAGGATGACCGGGGGGCTTCCTTTGGCCTAAAAAACCCTTCAATGCTTTGCTGGCCGGTCTCGGCCGTTTCGATACCCGTGAATGCAAGTTGCACTGATGTCACATTGAGGTCCTTCGTGTTCACGGTAAGTTCCTTCCATAACCTGTCTGCGGCGGTCGCGATCGCATCGACCGTCACTTCATGGGTGAAAGGGAACGAAGATTGCTTGGACCTCGAAGCCTCGTACCCTATATCCCAGATTAGTAATGTTCGGCCCTGATCGAGAGATCGAACCTTTTCGAGCATGCAAAACGATAGTTTTGGGCCATAAGGTGGGCATCTCTTCACGTGCGTCTCTGAGTCTGAGAGCAAGTTCGGCAGCCAAGACGCGCAACCAGTGATACCCATCCGCTGACTGTCGAATAGGAGATGGAAGATTCTTGGATGCAAGCATGCTCTTAAAAAGAGCAGATTTCTCCTTTACTGTAAAAAGATGAGGACGATGGCATCTTGATACATTCAGACAGTACCAGACCTTCGGATCTGTCAATACCTCTAGACAGGGAGCTCAGTGATCAATGCCGTGCGATACAGGACGACAGGACCGAAGACCCACCGTAAAAGTTCGTATACCCATAATGCGTTATCACCAAATTTTCCCTGCATTTCATCTGATATCTTGTTATTGAGGGAGTCCTAACAAAAGTTCGCCAAGTATACCTAGAGCTACTGTCCTATAACACCAGGTCGGAAGAAGGTGGACATGGTCAAACAATGGAACCTACAGGAGGTCCCCGACTGTTGAGACATCATATTCTTTTGCGAGGGCGTCACCAAGCTTGCCACCCAAAAACCGAATCTGAGGAAATATGAACACTATAAAATCCCATAGAATGTAACACGACATACCTTCTGAAAGCCGATGGGGTGGAGGTAAGCTGGTATGGCACTGTTACGCAAGATGCTCTGTAACAATTGTCAAAGAGAGGGGCCAAACGCGGCAGGCCTCAGCATCACCTGGCTGTTCGGTTTCTTGTAGGAGGCCGAGAGCTATGAAACGATGTCAATATAAATGCATTCACTCGATGGACGCATCTCACTTTGGCCAGAAATTTATTTCGTGATATCCCCTGACAAAATAAATCCATGATCGGATCAAAGTTACATATCAGGACGTATTTACCGCTGACATGGTATATCCAAGGGTCTCGTGAACGTCCTTTCTGACCCTGGCCATTAGTTCCGCAGCGATCGATAACGCGACATCATGCCAAGTGGCCACTTCATCCTCAGTAAGGCGAATTTCGTCATCACTGTTTCCATCGACCGGATGTAAGGGGATGAGTTCACCAAATTCGTCCCAATTGATGGGAGGGGGTGGCGGCAACGGGCTGTCGACACCCTGCGGAGCATCAGGAGGCACTTTGGCGAGATAAGGAAAGCGCTTCAGCAACTCCTCGCGGATGGGTCGGGTGAAGTCAATGAAGGCTTCATCAATTGATGCCTTTTCTTCTCCATCGATGAATGACCAAGTCTACTCATGCCATACATAATCTCACCTATTTCCCCACTTGGAAGAGCATGTTTGAATAGCTGAATGATCTTATTACTCTCACGCCGATATAGGTCGAGGGAAACCTTGTGCAGAGAACATCAAGCCAAAGAACATGTGAGTTTGGGTGTCGTAAGGGACATTGGAAAGTTTGAAGTCATACCTTGTGCGTTCGCGTATCAACATCGGACCAATACCCTGGCTCCTTCTCGCCCTCCTTGTAGGTAGCGACATGGACAGCTACCAGCTCCGGACACTTCTTCTTTGCGTCTTTTATCCTGTCCATGCGCGATATACCGAATTTGCGAGCCGGATAGCTGACTGCAATGAGGCTTTCCCATTGTTGCACGACGACAGGTACACTAGGATCAAGACCTAGTCTGACCCGTTCGCACGCAGCGTAGAACGCATCGCTATCGCAGAGTGCAATGACCCTGAGGGGGTCTCTCACACCAAGACTATAAGAATGCAAATGACGATAAGTGATAATTGGGTGAAGGTCATTATAGTCCTGGGCCGGTGCCTTGCCTTTGCCCTTCCAAAATGGATCTGTCTTGGATGGCGAATGCTGCATAATTGTTTGGCGTGAGTCAAGTGAGACCTCAGGCTGCTGAGTCAGTATTACTAGGCAGTAAAGCAATCACTACCGGCGTTCGTTTGAAGCCCGGATTCGGAGAACCTCGAAATCATTCCTACCACCGAAATAGCATGGTACGTTTATCTGCTACCATGACCATGACACATGCGCTACGCTACATCCTATGCCCTAACTGTTTCGTCTCGTTCTATCTATAACATTACCTATGGCGGAAGGATATGGACACAGGCGCTAGGAAGTTTTACGAGACTTGCACGACCTGCAAGCGAAGTAAACCATCGAACCAGAAACCGTATGGACAGCTGCATCCACTCGAAGCGCCTTCCAGATCATGGGAGTCAGTCGGGATCGACTCGAGACCGCTACCAGTCTCGAAGAGTTGCTATGGCGGGTGTAACCCTATCACTGCCCTTACCGACCGCCTGACTAGGGTAGTCCACTTGGTCCCCAGCCGAACAAGCTACCCGGCCAGGGAAATGACGAAGCTAGTCTTTGCTGAGATGCACAAATACCACGGGCTGCCAAGGGCGTTACTGATCGAGATTCGTTGTCCACGAGTACGTTCTGGACGAGCTTTGAAGCAATTAAGGAGCGCACGTCGAGCGCCTATCGCCCACAGACAGATAGAGCGACCGAACTAATCACACGGTCTGGCCCCGACAAATGCTGCGTTCGTGTATCGGATCCAATCAACGTGACTAGGCTCCTGGCTATAGAATTCGCGATTGATCCAGCCCGGTCCGAAACGACTGGCTACGCACCCTTATTCTTGAACTCAGGAAGAATCTCGGTAACATTCATCTAGAATAACCCCGCGAGCAACGAATATCCGAGCGTACGAGCATTCACGCGACGGGTGAAACAGGCCATCCTGATGATGACCACTCTTAACGCAGTCTTCGAAACTTGTATTAAATAGACGCAAGACCCAAGTCGGATTCCCTGCCAAAGAGTCAGGCACGGAAGTTATCGGACCCTACCAACTCATCCGAGATTACGGCCGGGAACGGCTCTACTAAATCAAATGCCCAGAAGAGAATATGCGATCTTCCATACTTTGTTGGGCTCATGCCCCAAACGACAACCAACTGTTTCCTGGTCATCAAGGGACTCGGGTGACTGATCTCAGCAACGATGAACCGAGCGGCAAGTGAACCACAAAGACTCATTTATCGTGGCTTCCGTCAAATGCATGCTTGAAGTCATTCTGGCACTCAGTGGCAGCTGGGATCGGATAATGGGTTTGTTTCTTGTTCCATTGTTAACGACCTGTGATGGACATGATCATAACGAATTACTTTTCAAACTGACGTGAAACTAGAACTAATATTCATGTCGATTACCATGATAAATTTGTCCCACAGCCTGAGTCCAGGACATGATAAACAACTCGAAAGAATATCTAAGTTCGAAGTTCGAAATCAATTCAATGTCGGCGGATCCGCCGAAATCGAAAGGTATGCGCTGCTAGAGGTGTTCGTCCGTGCAATCTTAATCGATAACCAAACAGTCATTTTCGTCAACAGCTTGCAGAAAAGAGTCTGGGGGGAGTACTGGATTTGTACTGTTTCACACTTTTTGACTAACCGGTAAAGGCCGCAATCGCTAGATAATCAGTTCTTCCAGACCGTGGCGCAGGGCTACAGAGATATGGAACAATTAAATAATACCCTCGTCTAGAACATGGTGCATGCTCGAAGTTTGATTAAATGAGAGACGAGAGGTAATTGATCTAGCGCACGACATGAGGACACCTCCGCGCGCTTCTTTGAGTTGTTGATGATGGTTGGCCGAGGATCGAAAGCAAGTGTAGTGAGGTCAATATCTTGGGGGTGGTTTCATTCGGACACGGAGATCCGCGTGACGGGTCAACGAGGTGCGTTCTCATCGGAGGGTCGCATGGAAATCCGCCGCGTCCTGTCTAGAATCATCGAACATTTGAATGGTGGACATAAGATGGCTGGGTCGCACCCTGGATCCTGCATTCGCGTACTGACCTGCTGAGAAAGCATCGCCACAGCTCCCCTGGATTTCCGGTTGTGGCGCCACGGTTTAGTTGCAACATTGACGAGTACGTCTGAAAAATCAACTGAACCGACCTGACACCCCTTCGAGATATCTGCCACTACTAAGTGCCGGGCCTGGCGGTGTCAAAGGACATGTTGGAGCCTATTGAACAAACATGTGCTTTGATCCGCCCGCCCTCAGGCTCTGAATTCCGATATCCTGGATACATACGGGGTTGCCACTCGGCTGCATGGCCGGCAGTGTAAACCACCCTAACATACTTGATACGGTCGGAGTCCCGGCACGACCCCATTTCATTTGAGTCAGTTTTCTTTCTTCCCCTTTTCAAGCTCTCCGTTGCTTATCATGTCCTCTAGTCATCCTGGTTCGCCCCAGTCGCTACGAGAAGATTATGCCATCCTCTTTCATTATGGCGCATCCTCAGTAGATGCACAGGGTCAGCAGCATGCTGAAATTCTCTCGGATTCGCCTCGTGTCGTCCCAATTCGTGCAACAGGTTCACTGGCCAGCGTTGCTACAGAAGCGCATCCTGTCTCCGAACGCACGCCACTTTTGCAACCCCCGCCTCCGATTTCAAGGCTTCATGAGCCATCAGATGGTGACGTGCATGATGCTACGTTTGCAGAACAGATGTCCACCTTTAAGATGTTCCGTGAGGAACTATGCATCCTCACTATGTACTGTCTCCCTGTTTATGGGTGTGTCCTTCTTGATCTTTCCGCTGCCTGTATGCTTATCTACGGATATTTTATAAGGACCCATCTCTTTGAATACTCGTTTATCATGGCTTCCGTTATATCTATAGGTCACCTCTCCACACTGGCTCTGGCAGCCGCTACTTTGGCCTCGATGACTGCCTCCGTCACCGGATACAGCATTGTGCAAGGTTTGGCGTCAACGCTTGACACCCTTCTTCCACCTGCCTGGACATCAGATAGGCCCTACATGGTCGGCCTTTGGACCCAGAGAATGGGTTGGTGGTTGTCGCGTGACCTATGACTCACAATGCTAACCAGTTGT
>JBBPTU010000573.1:0-21316 GCA_038094295.1 Tylopilus aff. beelii | reverse complement strand
AGATTCAGAGATAGGAAGAACAACCAGGTATCCATTTGGCTAAAGTGGTAACACATCAAAGTCGATTGTACTAGTCTACATTCACTATTCGCCTAGGTATTTTCTGTTGTCAGGATATCTAGTGCTGATTCAGATTGGCCCTGGGGAGTAGATCTCTCTATAGATTTGCTAGTGTCTATTAGATTCATTCTAAGAAGCGACAGCGCTCGCTCCCAAAAGGGGACCTGGATCATCTTCGGCGTTGCTCCCAGAGGACTTCAAGTTATGGCCTCCTTCGAACCTCGCACCAGGAACGCCATGCTCCTCCATACTTCACCATCATGAATGGCAGCTGCGCCTTGCTCAAGCCCACGACACACTAGATTCCCTCCATCAAGCACTCTGGTGCCGCTCATACATGTATAAGTACAAGGACGCGAACCTCTGCGGTCAAGGTGCAAACACTCGTGCACGAAATCTGCTGAAAAAAGTCGATGCCAGGATAGAGGCTGCATCAGTCCAATACTGGATTGCATTCAATGCCTTGATGACACTGGGACCCCTCCTGGAAATGCCATCTTGGCAGTTAGATATACAACCCCTCCGTGTCCTTTGAGCAGAGGATGTTAGAGCAATGACTGACCTGCTGGATGGGGAAACATCTGGCAGGAAATCATTGTCCTGGATTTGGAAAATGTGGGGTGCGTCACTGATGACAGTAACAGATGATGCCACAGAGAAGGCCATCACCCAAGAAGGTAATACTGCTCTTTGATCTCAAGTATTCACCTAAAGTATTTCGCAGCTGTTTGTGTTGAATGGTGCAAAACGCGTGCATGAGCAATGCGTTAGGGCGAGGAGGTCGCCCTCCTTCCGGAAGAGATGTGCCAAGTCTTACAGTTCCTCCACTGGGACACTTCATGTTGGGAAGGATGGGCAAAAGCAGCCCCTTCCGGAGAAGATTCAGCACAAATAGAAGGCTATGTTGCATATGCAATGCGTCAAGCAGCGATGAGACGTTCCTTGTCGAGTCGGTTCAAAGAGGAATGGGCAGAAATTTTAGCCGATACGAGGGTACATGATACCGTACTGGAATATGCAGGGGTTTATTCAAGTAAAGTCACCGAAACACCACCCGATAGTATGGAGATCGGCGATGTTGTATGCTAAGTAGAAGTCCTATGGTGATCTGATTCGAAATCTGTTGGAGGACAATTGTATAATACGTACTTTGGATGACTGGGATGAGCACCAAATAGGTAAATAGTGAGCCGTAACTTGCCTCATGCCACCAGTGCACTGTTTTGGATAATAGGAACATGACGAATGGTACGGTATCCGTGCACTCGTGATGCATGACAGATACAGCCGGCGCGGATCAATGGTGAGTAAGCGAGTGCTCGGTCCATCATCATTCTAGTCTGAGTGCGCTTCATCTACATCGCACGGTGAGTGACATACTAGTATCCACGTGTTAATAAAAACTACATTACACGACAGGTACAGCGGCAAGGTACATAACGGAATAACGGCGACACTCCGTATTGTGGTACTGGTGATGTACGGCAGCGAACATGTGCTCGAGGCCGACATGCACCATGTTGCACAACAGGGACGCCGGTGGTGAACATAATGGCGGCACTCAGTGCCGCGGGACTGGTGATGTACGGCAGCCTGAGCGCCGAACATCCGCTTGCTGACTCGGACGTGCACCATGTTGCACGACAGGGACGCCGGTAGCGAACATGACGGCGACACTCAGGGCAGCAAACGATGACAATCCAACATCTGCCGACTCGGACGTTATGGTGCACCATGATGCACACAGGGACGCCGGTGGTGAACACTAGATCAGTGCACCATTTGCACGAGCTTGAAGGCGCATCAGCGGCGAGTAAGCTAACGTGCACCATTCGTGCGCTAAGAGCACCAGCAGCGCAACGCACCGGCATGACTCGGATGTGCGCTGCCACACGCAGCGGGAACTGCCATGTACAGCGGGAAAACGGGAACAATGTACATTACCATGCACAACGGGGGAAAGGCCGTATGACGGGCACGATGTGCACTGCCACATCCAGCGGGCCCGGCGGGAACACAGGCACAATGGTGCACAGTGGGAATGAGGGGAGAAAGGGCTGGGGGAGAGCATCACATTGCATTGTGGGCATGCATCATCTTGCATGACGGGATAGTGGACTGTGAGGGACAAAGGCCTAGGTAGTTAGAGTCAGTATTGCATTATCAGCTTATGGCAGTTAGAGTGAATTGTGCATCAGCCTGCCAGGATCTTGTGGCTCGTTGTCGACGCCTTCCACTCGCCCTCGACGCCTCCCGCCCCCTGGCCGTTCGAACGGCGTCGACACGAGCGCAACCACTCGCTGTCGACGCTATCCGCTCGCCCTCGACGCTTCCCACTCCCTGGCCATTTGAACGGCGTCGACACGAGCGCAATCGCTCGTTGTCGATGCTATCCGCTCGCCCTCGACGCCCCTCGCTGCCTGGCCATTTGAATGGCGTCGACACAAGCGCAACCGCTCACTGTCGGCGCCATCCGCTCGCTCTCAACGCCACCCGCCACCCGACCCCTCGACGCCATCCACTCGCCATCCGGCCCTTCAAGCGGCGTCAACACGGAGTCCGGGTGCGGGTGCGGGTGCGGGTATGGGTATGGGTGCCTCCCACCCGTGCTAATTCCCTAGTCACCACTGCCACGCAGCTCAACCCAAGTCCATCAAAGTCCATCAAAGCGAAGGCGTGGATACGTACCAGGACATGCCGGCAATGAACAATGAGCGAGGTGTGTAAAGGAAACACGAAGTTTCGCTGATGACAATCTGATTACAGAGTATACTAACTGATGTATGCTGACTCCTAGGTCGGATACAAAGAATACCAGACTCGGGTGCACTCGAAAGCTGAACCACGAATGTAGCTAACGCACCATGCCTCACACAAACACTTCGAACCTGACTAATTGTACTTTACTTGTGCACGTTAACCTGACTGACTTACATCTATGGGTCTAATGTACAATAGCTCCTAATGTAATTTGAGCTGGGTAATAGTGACATGAATTTGTGGCTGGAGAGCGCCCTAAAAGACATTTGAGAACATTGTCAAAGACTCTTCTCTGCAGTGACAATGTCACTTTTCCCCAGTAGTCCAAAAGGGCAGATAGTGACATGCTTTTGCCACTGCTTATCAGTAGATGTCACTGATACGAATGGCTAACGACGCTTCTCACTACTGACACTGCCACTTCTGAGTGTGGCATTTACTTCCCACAGTGTTTAGCGATACCCCAGTCTCCTGTTCCCACGTGTCACCGCAAGAGGAACACTTGGTGAGGGCCCTCGCATTCAACCTGATTTCTTCTATGTCGCGGAATGCAAACGTCATCTTTCTTTGAGCAGTGTACTTCCCTGTCAGCGATGACAGTGTCGATGTATTAGAGCCTAGAAGAGACCGCTTCTTCCACACCCACACTCATTTGCTCGACCATGAAGCGCTTTTGGAGAAGGACCTCTCACTAATCGAGTTCCCGTTCGACGGCTTTGGCACATTCCTCGATACCTGGCGTGCTAAGAGCGCGTGAGGTTCTCCACGTAATAGCACCGCCCGACGCTAGCGCAGCGGACGGCCGCTATCTCCATGAACCTGGCTGTATACCGTGCTTCACGGTTGAATCCAAAAATGAGGATGCGGGTGCTGTCACCATCTTAGTAGTCGAGCTGGCCATCTACAACAAGTACACGGAGCAACCTGTTGGTCGGATCAGCTCCGATCCTCTCCACAGATCCAGGCGTAACCACCATTAGTATGTTGGTCACGTATGTCGAGGCTGCTCGTTGTTGATACCTCTAGGCCTTATTCTTACATTCTTCGGTTTGGCGTATGCTGTCCCGCTGACAGTCGCCAACGTGCCTCTGACGACCGGCCTCTAGTGTCTCTCTATTGAATGGAGGCAGTAATCATTACACCTGCACTTCTCGCATATATTGTAAAAGATGCTGAGTCACTCTTTAGTAGTTGCCCACCATGTATCGTCGAGACTCCCTCCAATTCATGAGCTACGTTCGCTTAGGGTCCATCAGTTCTGTGCTGATTGAAGCTGTGGGCCTCAGCTTTGTGCTGAAAATCTCCCACTACATGGAAATCCAGGAATCCCGTATCTCGAGACAAGTGGATCAATGAGCTGGAAGAACTCCCAGTGTTCATGAGGATTTGCGTCGAAGACAATGCCATATTGTTGGATTTCAATTGAAGAGGAAGGGTGTCCCGTCCACGCAAGCGCACAGCGCACACGAAGGTCACAGTATGGCGGATCTCAAGATTACAGGGGACGACAAGCGGGTTTTGGCGGGAATGTTGGGATATATTAGAGAACTATCTAAGTAATTCAGTAATAAAAGAGTGACTCTGAGTAAGTGACGGTTCACAAAATAACGTATCCAGTGGCACAGTGAGTTTGTCCGTCACGACCGTATGCCTTTCATCGACTCATCACAAGGGTTTCGAGCCCGATGTGATCCCAAGTCCTTCATCTGCAGGCGCTCCAGCCAGGGACGCGTCAGTACCTTAGCGGTATTCGCAACAGCGAACGGCCCGTCTATGGAGTAGATGACATATTACCACGAGATCGTGCGGTTCCGTGCTCGAGTCGTAGCTGCCAGTCGCCTGGGTAATTCACCTGGTGCGATTGCGGCGGAATATCAACTACGTAAACGTTGCTTATCAGGTGACGACGGGCAGTTCGTAACGCACCGTCTCGCCGTCTGCCCCTCTGTCCAGTTTCGGTGTCCACTGTTGCAACGGTTCTCTGATATTGAATTTCTTTGTCACCATGCATAAATAAATAGAGTCCTGGGGGCAAACCAAGAAAGCGAAGGTGACGATGGAGCATTTAATAGCTCGTCTTACCCCTTTGTCCATGTCTTATGCCGTACTTTGAGCACGTACGAGAACCAATGCACGAACGAAAAACTTACAGAGATTATACAACATTCTTTGAGTACCAAGCATTGAAGTATCTATCGCGGAGACCCCGGATATTCTAGAGTCCAACATTTGAATCTAATGATGTCAAGTAGGTTTCGTCATTGACGCACAACGGGTCCCGTCTAGGCGCATACCAGTTACTGGGCGCTCCTGTGTACCGAACTCAATGACATTCGACAAGAGGCGCTGAGTCTTGAGATTCTACTTCCACTTCACGGAGATGGAATGTTTTGTCATGCCAGTTAGCCACGACACTGATCGGAACCGATGAACATTACCTCATCGACTCGCGAGGAAAGACGTGGGACGAGAACACGATAAACAATCCTCGGTCAGCTGCGCTCCCGTCGACTCGCGTGACGATTGGATGGTCCATCAGTGGATTCGATTCCAAAGTTCCACGAAGAAAACGGCCATTCTCGCGAGGTGTGTGGCGTTCATGGACCCCTGACAGATGGGCACGACTCCTAAGCAGGTATGAGAAACAGAGAGGAGGGTAGTATATGGGACCAATGGATCGGACGCTTGCTAGGAACTCGAAGGCAGGTACCAACGGTCATTACCCCACGTACCGATATGTGCATATTGAGCGTCCCTTCCCTCCGCGAATCGTTCCTGATCGGAGTGGCGACGAAAACAAAACTCGGGAATTACTTACTGATGACCGTCCTGAGCGCGATATTGCAGATCCGAGCTCGTGAATATGAACCGAGTGCCTGTGGCTTCGACCTTGACCACAGACATTTAGTAACAGTAACTTTTGTGCTCTATCTATGAAGGACCTTGAACAAGATAGTACAGGGCTAGACTCCATGGGGCCCTGCATAACGCATCTCTGCAATTTCCCCTGGCAACAGGGGCTTAAACACTGCTTGCTCGAGGGCAGCGGGCCACTGGTGATCATTGACGGAGAGTTGGCTCCCTACTTCGGTCTCAATGCGGACCAAGCTTCACGCATCGTTTCAACAACGTTCTTCTCCGTGCTCTCGCTCCCTGTAAGACGTTCGTGCGGAGACAAGACGGCACTTCAAGGCGACTCCTCCTGGACACAGATCGGAAGAATTCGTAGACGGTCTCTAGGAACTCGGAGAGATGCGAAAAAATATTTATTTTTCGGCGGGGCCAAGGATCGTTGCGAGTTCGAGGGGACGGTGTTACGAAACCATGGAAGGGTGGAGGTCCAGGAAGTGTTGCAGCGTGTCGGGTCTTCTTCTGTGGGGCCGAGATTCAAGGGCGATACTGCGGCGTTCAACATCCGGCGACGTGGCAAAACTCGCTGGAAATCTCGAGCGGGAAGGGGAGGAGGCGGGCCGGATTCCGGGGCGTGGGAGATGTGACGAAAAAGGGTGGATTGAGTAAGCGAGGGAGGCAGCGACGAGCAACTCGACGACTTGCCTGCGACCCAGCGCGATGCCACCCCCGCCGTTTTCCTCGCCGCACGGCCAGCCTTCCTTCCCGGCCCTTTACCTCTACCCGCTCAACGACACCTTCGTTCCCAAGCACATCGCCCTCGTTGCCGGCCAGCGCGTCAAGATTGGCCGTCAAACCAACGCCAAAACCGTCCCTGCAGAGCGAAACGGCTACTTCGACTCAAAAGTCCTCTCGAGACAGCATGCCGAGGTGTGGGAGGAGAACGGAAAGGTGTGTCTCTCTCGCTTTGTCCGTCGCTCGCTTCATCTCGTTTCTCCAAGATCTTCATCAAGGACGTCAAGAGTTCCAACGGCACCTTCATCAACGGCGAGCGTCTCAGTCCAGAAGGCGTCGAGTCCGAGCCATTCGAACTCAAAAACGACGACATTGTGGTACGTTCCCTGCCACTTTTCCCCACTCGTCCATACAAATCGTCCCCAGGAATTCGGTATCGACATTATTGGCGAAGACAACAAAACCACAATCCACCACAAGGTTGCCGCCCGCGTTCTTTGCGTGTTCTCGGAGGAGGATGCCCAGGATGCTGCCCGTGTAGAGCGGATGCAAAATCCCTCAAACCTTCCTGGTGGTCCTTCTCAGGCGGGCACCTCTGGTGGATCCCAGTTTTCGTTCCAGGGGACAGGCGTCCCTCAGGCACAGCGTCGACCGACACTGCAATCTCAAGCACTCGGCGGGATGGGCGGGATGGGCGGTAGCATGCGACCCCCGGGTAAAAGCGGCCTTAGTTTCGACCACATCCTGAGCCGTCTACAAGGCGAGCTCCAGAAAAGTCGTGAAACTGGTGCAGAGCTACACTCTTTGACGACCGCGATGGGTGACATTCACGACACCTTGGGCGGCGCACTCGTGGGTATTTGCACTCAAACCTACCGACGCCCCGTTGACGCTTCGTCTCACAGCCACCCAACCTTCCACACTTTCCACAAAACCTTCCGCCCGTTCGTCCACCCCAGCCCCAGCCCTCACAAGAACCTGCCCAACCCGCCGATTCCGGATCAATTCCGGCCGGCGCACTCAACGAGCTCCGCTCGCAGCTTCACGAGACCCAAGCATCCTTGGCAACACATGTCGACAAGGTTCGCGCACTCGAAGACATGCTCGCAGAGCACGAAGTAATCAAGGTGGAAGTGGCCTCGCTGCGCGAACTCATGGAGGAACGCAAACGGGACTTGGAACTCTCCCGGCACGCCACCGGCTCACCAACCGGACGTCACGATCAGCAACACCATCCAGACATGCGAAACGGGGGTTATGCGTCGGACGACGACGACGCGACTAGCATTCACACCATCGTTCCTCACGGCTTAGAAAGGGTGGATGAGGAGGACGAAGACCAATTGGCTGCCGAAGACGAGGACGACGAAGAACGTCGGCGCCGTCGGGAAGAGCTAGGACGTCCGCGGACGCCCGAGCCGACTGGAATGGGTATGGTCGAGGATGACGAGGAATCGCCTGACACGAAACGGAGGCACCGATCGCCGTCACCCCTACAACAGTCTCACGATGTAGCATCGGCAGCTATCGACGAACTTGCCGAGCGGTTATCGGCGCTCAGCGGACGCATAGACACCGCAGTAGAATTCAATAATTCCCTCCAAGCCCAACACACTGCCGCTCAGACCACGATTTCGCTGTTGCAGTCCAAGATCGTGACCCTGGAGGATCTCGTGCAGGCAACGCAGCGACAATTGCAACAACAAACATCTGCGCAAGAAGCTGCACAAGCGGAGATCCTCAAGGCAGTTCGCGAACCTCCCTGCGACCCGGAACGAGAATCCTTGACGGCGATGCTCAACGAATGGAAAAAGAACGTAGAAGGTCAATGGAGCGCCGTGCAGGAGGAGTGGTCACAAGAAAGGGAGAGACTCAAACAAGCCAAGGAGGAATGGGAAAACCGGGCCCGGACGCTCGAACTTGGACTGGATGCCAAGATCAGTGCTGGTGTCGCATCTTTCGCAGTATTGCATCGACAGGACCATTTTCCGAACGGGGACATTAAGATCAACGGAGGCGGAGGCCTAGTAACGCCACCGAGTCCCGTGAGCGTCGCGTCGAATTCTGGGCGGACAAAGTCGCGGCGACGACGGTCAAGTTCTTCTAGAGGTCGTTCGAGGTCCAGTTCACCGATCTCGTCGATCGAGATGATAGAGGGAGCGGTCAACGGGGAGCAGGAGGTTGGGTCGAATCCAGGTTCACGACGTGTTTCGGATCAATATCAACGATCGAGATCGCCGTCTCCATCTATAACGGAAAGTGAGCCAGAGTCATGCAGCCAAGTACTTGAACGTGGTGCTCAGTATCCGATCACGCCGGCCGCGTCCGTCAAGGACTCGCCGGAGCATCTACCATTGAATCCGTCGTCGGTCGCTGTGGCCTCCAAGACAGAGTTGCCACTGCGCGCGTCTGGGACTGTTGGTTATCTCACGGCCTCGCATCTGTCGCATTTGATAACGGGTTTCTTGCAGTTCCATTTAAATATGACCACGGCCGTCGGCGTGCTAGTCGTCAGCATTGCAACTGCGGCAGTATTATGGCGAGTGAAACAGGATTAGGACGTAAAAAAGTATGGAGGCACTGCGGACGATTTGCGATGGCGTTCGTTATGACCAATCGTTTCTCTTCTGTTTGATCGCCGTTGGATTACTTTATTGTTTTTTTCCCCCGTCGCTGCTCTCGACCTTATTTGCGATTTGTGAATAACCATATGCAGCCCTTGTCCCTCATAATGACACCCCCACTGCCCGTTTGCGACCCCGTGCCAAGTCCAAGAAATGTAATAAGACGTCCCTGACACCTTGTTTTGTAAAGCCTAAACCCATTTGTAAGTCAGCCCGGTTCGTAGTCAGCGCTAGCCGGGCTGATTCAGAGCAGGTGGTCGATTTGTCAGCCGGGTGGTCTCGTCATTTGTTGCCCCAAATTGCATCACTCGCGAGGTGAATGGCATAAAAGCGGTTCGTCCAGTCAACTTGAGATCCGAAAATCCCCTTCCTTACCCCAACCACCATACCGATGACAGTCGCTCAGGATCTATCCACCCCCGCCAATAGCAATGGTCATCCGTCCAAGAGACACTCCCATGTCGATGGATTTGGCACACGAGCCATCCATGTTGGGTCAGAACCTAACCCCGAGACCGGTGCTGTCATTCCTCCGATATCCCTCAGCACTACCTACAAGCAAGACGGCGTTGGAAACCACAAGGTATGTCCTCCGGCGTGTGACGGTGAGACCCGCACTGACGATGCCGGACGTAGGGCTTCGAGTACTCTCGATCCGGGAACCCCACCCGCCAGGGCCTCGAGTCCACGCTCGCCGCGCTGGAAGCGGGGGGTGCATATGCGATCGCATTCTCTTCGGGATCCGCCGCCACGGCCACCCTCGTGCAGGCTGCAGGGCCAAATGCACACATTCTTAGCGTGAATGACGTTTACGGCGGAACGTTCCGCTATCTGAAGCGGGTCGCCTCGGAGACGCAAGGTCTCGAGACGACGTTTATGGATTTCGAGGCCGCGGATGACGAGGCCGTCCTGGCTGCGTTCCAACCCAACACCAAGGTTTGTTATCTTTCACGTCGTGACATGTCAGTACCTGACGCATGTCCGTTAGATCGTCTGGATAGAGTCCCCCACGAACCCGACGCTTCGGATCGTGGATATACCCCGGATCGTCAGGCTTGCACGATCGCACCCTTCGCGGCCTCTAGTTGTCGTGGACAACACGTTCCTGTCACCATTTTATCAGTCACCACTCCTCCTCGGGGCCGACGTCGTCACGCACAGTCTTACCAAGTACGTCAACGGCCACTCGGACGTGATCATGGGTGCTGCCATTCTTCCCGCGCATCATACCTCTCTCTTGCAGACGCTCCGGTTCCTCCAAAATGCGCACGGTGCGGTACCGAGCCCTTATGACTGCTGGCTGGCCCAGCGCGGTGCCAAGACGCTCCACCTGCGAATGAAGGCCCATGGTGTCAACGCGCTTCGGGTCGCCCAGGCGCTGGAGCGCTCCCCGTGGGTGGAGGAAGTGATATACCCCGGCTTGCCATCACACTCTCGACATGAGGTCGCGTACCGTCAACTGGCGCCGCACGCCAAGCGATTCGTCGACGCGTTCCAGGACACAGAACGCGACGCGCAAGACGGATTCCCGTGCGGCGGCATGGTGTCGTTCCGCATTCGAGGGGGCACACAGGAGGCGAACGCGTTCTTTGCAGCCTCGCGGTTGTTCACGCTGGCAGAGTCGCTCGGGGGCGTGGAGAGTCTGGCCGAGTTACCTGCGCTGATGACACACGCGAGCATACCCGAGGCGGAGCGGGCGGAACTCGGGATCGGGTACGATCTGATACGATTGTCGGTTGGCGTGGAAGAGACGGAGGATCTGGTGAGAGACGTGGAACAGGCCCTCGAGATCGCCGTCGGCGGGGCCAAGCGGGTCAATGGCGCACACTAGTGTGCACTCTTTTTTCTTGTCGATCGCTTTCGAGGGTGCAATGTACATACATGGATCGCTTTGTAGAATTATTGCTATGTTATGTTCTGATGTCGCAATCGAGGACTCATCGTGCCATGGTGCGCGACGATGACTCTTCATGGCGTGTGTCGGTCGCACGGTTGTCGGGAACGAAAATCGTTGCCGGTTGAACCGAACCGACTCGGAACCTTTGCCAGAGGTTCGCTTTCACCGGTCACTATGAAGGCCCAATTTGCTCTCGTCTCGCTTTTCCTTTCGCTCGTGTCAGCGTCTGCCTTGTATACCCGGCCGGTTCAACAGGCCCTCCAGGCTGGCAACGCCGATGTCGAGGTCACCTCTGCAACCATTCACCGACTCTTGGCCGCCCATGACGACGACCCGGTCGAACTCATGCGTTTCTTGGACCCCGCGTACGCCGCGACCCTCGACGAACCGCGACTGCTGCAAGTCTTTGGGGCCGACCCAGTGTGGATGACCGAGGGCGACAAGCTTCGACTCAAGAAGCAAGGCCTATCCTTCATGGACCTCACCGGTCGGGAAGACGTCCTTGTTCCCATGGCCAAGCAGACCAGTATGTCGTTTCTCCAGCTTCGTCGGAGCGATCAGTAGACTGTACGCGTCGTGACAGCATGGCCCGCGCTTCGGCACCAAGACAAGGTGTACAAGGTCGTGCAACTTCTCGACAAGGAAGAAATGATGCACAACCTCGGCAACCTGACGTCGTTTTTTAATCGGTATTACCGGTCCGAGTATGGGTTGCGCAGCTCCCGGTGGATTCGCGACAAACTGATCGAGGTGCGTGTTTCCTCGGTCTTGGTTTCGTTTTGCTTCTTCAACGTGCTGCGTAGATCATCGCGGATGCGCCTCTGGGAGTGCACATTTCCCTGGAGACGTTTACTCACGCGTTTCCCCAACCGAGCCTGATCGCACGGTTCGAACCTGCGCGCGGACGCACTCCTAACAATGCCGGGATCAAGATGCCACGCGTCGTCATCGGCGCACACCAAGATTCCGCCAACTATGCCTTTCCGTTCCTCCCAGCGCCCGGCGCGGATGACGACGGCTCCGGCACGGTAACGATTTTAGAAGCCTTCAGAGCGCTCGTCCAGGCTGGGTTCAAACCGGACCTCCCGGTCGAGTTCCACTGGTACGCAGCGGAAGAAGGAGGGCTCTTGGGAAGCCAAGACATCGCCGGGGAATACTTCCGTCAACGCAAGGACGTCGGCGCCATGATTCAATTCGTACGTCTCGCGCGCGCGAGCAGACCTGGCGCTGACGACGAGGGCATAGGACATGACGGCATACGTGGCCCAAGGTACCGAGCCCAACGTGACGTTCATCACCACCGACGTTGACGCGCCCTTGACGACGTGGGCCATGAACCTCGCTGCCACGTATTCGTCGTCGCCCGTCGCGGGCGCGCAACTCCCGTACGTCGTTGCGTTCTCGACTCGTCCGATTCGCTGACGCCGCGTCCCTCGCGTAGCCCCGGCGCAGGCTCGGACCACATGTCCTGGCACCGCTTCGGCATCCCCGCCGTCTTCGCGACGGAAGGCAACCCGTCGGGGGCGTTCAACCCGTTCATTCACAGTGCCGAGGACCGGATGGACCTCGAGGACGGCCAGTTCTCGTTTGCGGTGGGCCTTTTTTTCTTCGTTTCATGCGTGGTCGAGACTGACGTGGAGGTTAGCATGCGCTCGCGTTTGCAAAGGTGGCTGTCGGATTCGCGATCGAGTTGGGCGGGTGGACGGGCTAGCGTCTGTCGCTTCGATAGCGTTCGTTACGCTGCTGCCGTGTATACGGTCCATAACGATTCGAGAATGGACATATTTGCGGGAAAGTATCTCTGGCAGTGATTGGTGAGGTGAGCAGTATGGTGTTGTACCATCGCGACTTTCACAGAGACCGTAAGGGCGGGGGTGATCACATTGCTTTTAGTACCGTATCAGCGACTTCTCGTCGTTCCACTGGCTATCGGCGTCGCCGTCAGGACAGTCTCACGAGTTTCCTGTGCATCGCCAGGCAAGGTGAACTTGACAACTGAAGACCCAAGAATATCTTTCCCCATCCGTTCGCCGATGTTCCACACGTACGGGTCAGGTTGGTAAAGTCAATATTTACAGTGCGAGCGGCATCTACCGAGCTTCACGACCAACACGAACCGTGGACAGCGTCGTCATCTACTCGTGATGCACCCGCGAAAGCGCACCAGACAGCCCGGGTGTTACCAACCCGAATGCATAGCGCCCGAATCCTTGGTCGAAGAGTGGTCGAATCGCGCATGCGGGAGATGCTGGGGGCGTGCACCGACCTGGTTTTCCGCGTGCGTTCTCATTTGCGATCGTTTCTGACCCTCAACGCATGTCCGAGTCCGCATCAATTCTGAAGGCAGGAGATCGATACCTTGTCCCGAGGCGTAACCCGGACACTCACGGATAGCCCGTCAAGAAGCCATTCGTTTGCCTCTGCGTTCTCGCTCACGATCAGATTGTGTGGCCATGTTCGTACGGCACTTTGACTCTACTTGAGCGGAGCCAAGGCTACAATGACGGCGAATATACTCGATCGATTTCTCTAATGTTCCTGATACTCGCAAGTGGTCGGCGGAGCTGCACAACGTCAGTCCAGACGAACGATGGATCAATCCAACATTGGACGTACTCGAGTTCTTTGTCCACGCGCATTGGGATGCTGAGGACTGCACAACGCAGGTACCGTGCAACCCGACCCATTCGCGTGGCAGTCGCGATGAGCCGTCCGGCCCGGCCCGAGCACTCGTTGTCCTTGCCTACCGCGACGCTGCGGACAGTGCTTCCGTTGCGACTCACGACGAGCCTGCCACTAGCGAGAAGCCCAACCAAACTTTGATCATCGATGGCCATCGATTTGAGCTATTTCTAGTGCCACTTAGTTCTTATCCCTGGAATGCAGGTTGCGACCCGATCAATCATCTTCACTTCGCTCGTAACACGCAAGGAAGTCCAAGCCACCTCTTTCTTTCGCTAGCGTTATTTAATCCATCACAGCACCCACCCTTCGTTAGACCTGTGTTTCGCAACTTGTCGGGTCGGTCGGTCGAAAGATGCGTAACATTCCTCCACGATTCAGACGAACTCTCAAAAATTCTAATACTTGGTATTCCCTTTTTTATGTTCACCCCCGTTATCTCCGTATTCTCTCCTTGGCTTTGGTTTCCGATCCGCGGTATCTGTGGGCCGCAGTTCTGCTTCAACACGGCTGCTCTATCGGAGAGAAACGCAGTCATGATAAGTCTGTACTCAATCTCAAACTTCCATGCGTCACGTTCACTATACATCACCACACGCCTGGCGCAGTTCCTTCAACAACGTTGTTAGCCAATTCACATACCTCCTGCAGGCTAATATTATCAGTAGCCGATCACGCTTGCAAGTTGGATGTAAGAGAGCGTTCCGAGGTCCTCGAAGACTTCCGTTCGGGTTTTGCAGGTAGCTTTCCTAGTTCAACCCGAATGCTTCGCACACGAGGCAGAAATCAAACTGCTCGTGCTGTTCTTTTTTCCTTGTTTGGCAGTCAGAGCAACAAGTTACTTCGGGAGGTTGGCAAACTGACAAAGGAGGGACAGATCAAGGGTGGCAAGTAGTTTGTGACCTGTCTGTGGCGGCGTTACTCTTGGGTGCACTGGCATCCGCGCGTCGCATCATATCCACGATGCTATGCGTATGGGTACGAATATCGTGTGTTGTGATGGCTCGCTGGACTGAGCGCTCATAATGATGAGGCCAGTGTTCCGGTGGAAATTGAGGTACTCATGTTGACATGAATCATTATCGTTGAGGAACTCTAGAGTGGCCCTGCTACTTTTTCAACTCCGGTGAAACTCCGCCAAGTGGTCGGAGATCTCCGTTGTCAGACTTGCTGCGCCGCGATATTTGCGGTTCGACTGATCCAGAATTCGAGTCGCCGCCTGTACAACATGTCTGGCACTGGTGTTCATGGAACTAAACTCCGTCATGAATGAAGCCACTGACTGTTGTGACGAACAGCGTCGCCTCCTGTCAAGTACAAAGTGGTTAGCTTATGTAAATATATGGATATGCTCCACAACCACTTCCATTTACAACTCGTCCACCCTGGCAAGGATTCGCTTGGTGAAAATTTTTCGCAATGCAAGCTCTAGACGAGATAGACGACGCCTCGGGGACCCATTAGGTAACCGCTTCCGATCGCAATCCACTTTTGGGTTATGTTTACGAAAATACTTCCGAAATGCACTTCAGCAGTTCGGAAGCCATATGAAGGCATGCCCCCGCAGCGGTTTTGCCCCGCTGTATGCCCTTCCTCTTTGTAGCCGTCCATGTTTGGTCCTGGTCGCATCTCTGTCGTGCGACGATGGTTGCTGGTAGTCAGCGACAACAAGACCCTCTACGCGCTCGTCCGACATCTCTATAGGGCTGTCCCAGTCCCAGCTCTCATTTCGCTCGCGCTCCTTTACACCCTATATGCTGTCGCAGAGTACAAGTTCAGCCGCTGGTACTTTTCGCTAGAAGACGTGTGGAGACCTGCCTTTCCGCGGAGCTGGCGCATCGTTTTCTTGTCCTTGTTCGTGGTGCCCGCGTTTGCGTTTCTCCAACTCTCGTGGCTCGTCGTGTATCGGATGCTGCCCGCACGACACTGGTTACGACGGAGGTACGCGCGACCGCAAGGGTACAACATGCTTTCGCGGAGCGAGCCGAGCTCTATGGAGGAGAGAGGGCTGTTAATGAGCCCTAGGGACGAGGAATTCGACCGCGGTTTTGGAGATGTGCGTTCGCCGAGACCTCTCTCGCCCTTTCAACACCAGCGCCATCCCCATTCCTTCGCCTGGTCCCTGCGCTTCGTGTTCTGGCTTTTCGTGCTATGTATGAGCCTTTGGGTTGGACTGCATTACCAACACCCTGGGGACTTGCGGTACCTCCGGCAGATCGAGAGGGCGAATGCGCACCCTAGAAGGGGTGGATACGCGAATAAAGGTGAGTACGACTGCATGGCGTCGTTATCGATCGCTCATCGGTCTGCAGAGAAAATATTTATCGGCGCCATGTTTTACAACAACGAAGAAGTCCTGCCCTATTGGTCTGACAGCATGGTCAAAGTCATCCGCTACCTCGGCGCAGACAACGTCTTTGTCTCCATCGTCGAGAGCCAAAGCGGCGACCGTTCTCCTGCTCTTCTTCGACAGCTCGACGACAGATTGGACGCCATGCACGTGCGGAGACGTATTTTGACGCAGGACACGGCGGTCACGAAGCCAGACAAGGTCGAAGGAAGTGACCGTATACGCTACCTCTCTGGTCTGCGAAATCGCGTCCTCGAACCGTTGGTGGAGAATGGCGGATATGATAAGGTCCTCTTCTCCAACGACATTTTCGTCGAGCCTGAATCTGTCCTGGAACTCCTCCATACGGCCGAAGGAAAGTACGACATGGCGTGTGGGATGGATTTCAATCACTTTGGGTGAGATATAATCAATGTTTTTTGGCCATCGCGCGGTTGACGTTCTCCTACCAAGGCTCTATGACATGTGGGTTCTACGCGATAAGCGGGGAAGACTGGCTAGCGACATGTACGTGTTACTCTTCTCTTTACATGCGCCGACGGAAGCCGAGTTGATCATCAGATGGCCTTACTTTTTCGACGAGGAAGCTTACGAAGCGATGAAAGCTGAAGCTCCGGTGCCGGTGTTCACGTGTTGGAACGGTATCGTCGCCTTCAAGGCCGACCCTGTCCTTCCCATCCATCTACGATCGAATCGTACCCTCTCGAAAGATCCGCTGCCGTTCGCACTACCTGCGACGCATCCAGCCACCCATGATGCGTCATTACGTGGTCCGAGCCCTGCACTAACGCCACCAGCTCGGTTCCGTGGTTCGGTTACGGGAGAGTGTTTCTCTTCGGAATCGTTCCTGCTGCCTTATGATTTCAGGCGTCTGTTCGGCATGCAACGGATCTTTGTCAACCCGCGCGTTGTTGTGGGTTACAGGTGGCAGTACGTCCCCCCCTTTCCCGTCGTGCCAATGGACGCCAATGTCGCTCTTGCAAACAGGTTTTACGTGTATTTCAAGTGGTTCATGAGACACCCCGTGCTCAAGTGGTGGATAGAGAAGGTGTACGACGGCGCGTGGATGCAAAAGTCTGTGACGGTCATCGGCGATGCCAAGCAGATCTGGCAGTGGGATGGCAGTGACTGCCATCCATGGTGGTGAGAAAAAGATGCACGTTTCGTATGGTGTGTCGCTCTTTTTTTCAAGCTGGCGCTTGGGGGGTTTCGTTGTGTCGATACGTCGAGTAACTATTGCATTCATACATACTATACTACGAGTAATGACGTAGAGCGCGTGATTTAGAACACGGTCACAGGGTTGGTAATGATAGCAACATTTCATATGCAGGCACAGGTACGGCCGCGACCGGCGTATTTTGCCCTCGTTTCGGGCCAACGAATGCAAGTAGGGCAGAGTCCCGAACATCTAGCGACGTATGGGACGGTATGGCCGTCTGCCCCTTTGTCGGCGGAGTGGCAGCATCGATCAGATCTAGTACCATCGCCACATCAACATCGAACGCACCACGAAAGTGGCCTGGGTCTGATCCCGACGAGGTGCCACATGTCAGGCGCTAAGCGGTGTCCGACTATGATGTCCTCGGGCCTGGTTTCAGACCAGTGCTGTCCAGCCCGCGTCACGTCGACTCTAGGCTGCTGGATCAGCAGCCATTCCTGAAACGTGTTGCTCGGTCAGCGCTGGATCACAGCTTACTGATGGGACAACCAGAGCTGGTGGACGGATGCAAAATTAGACCTGAAGTATATGGTAAACGTGAGGGGTCCGATGGTCCGAGTTTCCCATCGAGCGGGGGTTATTAGCGCGCTCTTGCCAACCGATCTCAGCCGGGTCAAGACTCGCTGCGCTTTCCTGTTGCATCTGCACGATGAGCACAGAGCCGTCGACCAGCCAGCCGACACCGAAGCCAACGTCGTCCGCGAGCCCCCCCTTTGCGGACAACGTCGTCAGGCCGTTTACGTCCCAGGGGGGCACCTTTGGTGGTTCGCTCGAGCCACTCTCATATCCCTTCGCACCGCCTCGTCCCAGCGAACGCCCGTCCTCTGCACACGAGTCCTTCGTACAGCCCTCTGGCTCAAAGTTTGGTCCATACACCTCTGCAAGCGCGCGGACGTCCTACACCAGGGTCGACGTCGATTCGTTATCTTCTCCCGTGTACCCTCCGCTTCCACCCCTCCCCTCCTTTTTAGTCCAGGCCGTGTCTTCTGCCCTCGACGCCAGCACTCCTCCTGCCACCACCACCACGCCCCCACCGACGACCATGCCCATGACGACGACGCCGGACCCGCCCACCCAGGCACCCGCCACCGAGCCTCCCATCCCACAAACTCCCCAGGTCTCCCTCACCTTCCTCCTCGTCTCTGGCCACCGCAAGACCCAGTCCTTCGACCCGGAGACGACGGTGGGACGGGTCAAGGAGCTCGTATGGAACGCATGGCCAGCGCGTGATGCAGGTCTGTCGTCATTTCCGTCCCCAGATCCGCCGCGTCGTGCTGACGGCTCGTTTTAATCCCGTTCGGTCCGCCCTCGTTCCATTCCTCGCATTCTCTTCCCGCTCAGATTGGCAAGACGAGCGTCCGCCCGCGCCTTCTTATCTCCGAATACTCTATCTGGGAAAGATACTGCAAGACGACGAGACGCTCCTCCGTGCGTGTCTCCCTCTCCCTCTCCGGCTTGTTCCGGGGCTCCGTCGCCGATCGTGGCGTTTCGGTGGCTCGCCCGGACGATCCTTGCGTTTTCGTACCGCGTACTGATCGATCTCCAACAGGCGTCGGGTTCCCGGCCTCGATCCCCGCGTCCAGCGTGTCCCCGACCATCGTGCACCTCTCCATCCGGCCCTACGCGCTCCCCTCGGACGACCCAACGCTGAGCAAAAAGAAGCGGCTGAGCGTCGCCATCTCGCGACGGCTCTCGACCGCGGGTGTCGCCGTCGGCATAGGCGGTGGAGGGAGGGACGTGGAGCGCGACACGGACGACGAGGAGAGGCGTGGAGGGTGTTGCACCTGTTGTACGATATGCTGACGGCATTCGGATCGTTTTGGAGCCTGCATGCACGCGCGGAGGAGATGCACGAGGGGTATTATGCAAAACGTGTCTGATGCGTGGTTTCTTTCTCTCTCCGATTTTTTGATGCTCGTTCTATCGCTCTGCTCGTCCCGTCGCGACGAGGGTCGCTGTCGATCGTTGTCCCTCTTTTTCTTTCCCCCTCCAGAGCTGGAAGTGTACAGTTTCTTTTCGGATGGTACATACATGCCCTGTATAATTGTACATACTAGACGTCGACGTCTCTGGGCCGTGAGCTCAGCATTGCGACACATCCGCCTGAAGACACGCTGTTCTTTCCGCCGATATGGCGACGCCACTTGGCAAGACTGGCCACGTGTTTGTTTTCTCCACGGACGCTTTTCGACCTCGCTCCTATGTCCATTCTTGCACGCCGGGTCGGTGCCGAAGTGGTGCAACTATGCAGCGACATGCGGCGGAGTAGAAACCTTGGTACGGTACCATGGAAAAAGTCACCACCTTTGACGAGAAAAAGTCGATAGGCGAACGCCAAAGGCCCGACTCGGAGCGTGCTGACGTCCCAAAGTAGGATCGTCCGACGGAAACGCGCTACGCAATGGTCCGGCGTGTCAGCACGACGATCGCGACCGATTGGCGGGACGACGGACCGAATGGTGCCATGACGGGACGTGTCGTTTCCCAACGTCGTGCCGTTCCCGGACGAAGGCCTAGACCCCGCCACCTCCACCGAAGGTGCACAAGGCCGCCTGCCGCGAGCGCAACGTCGAACGTCCCAGGCATAGCCTCGGTGCCGATCGGTGGCGTGACGGCAGTATGATGCATGGAAGACGCGAGGATGGTGCCGACGACGGAACCTGATGCGAGGTGTAGGACAGGCGCACGAAGCCATCACTCACCTGAAGATCTGTCTCTCGTTTGATGCATCCGCGGAGGAAGGTAGCTTCGAGAGCAAACTAGAGTCGTTTTTCGGCTTGCAACGAGGCCGCCCGTTCTCTGCGTGATGGTGACCAGGAGGCGATGGTCGGGGTTGGTGCCTGGGTCTGTATGAGCTCCAGACAGAAGATCACTGGTAGATAGGAGATGGGGCACAAGGATGTGTGATTATGATGTGAAAATCGCCGTGTCATGCGTACGATTTGTTCTCCAATTGGAGCCATGATCTCTGCGTCAATTTCGCGAGCTCGACCTTCTCCCCGGGCCGCTCAGCACGACTGAGCAATGCGGTGGAGACAAGGTCATGCGCCGAGGTCCCGGTTTTCCCGGTCGGGGGCTGGGTGGTATGTCCACTCGCCAATTCCGGACTCGGACGTGGTAAAATGGATCCTTTGAACGTGTTAGGAGAACCTTGTGGGTCATGGTCATGTTTTTCGAGGTCCATCACTGGCCCGGCAGTTCCCGAGTGGCCATGTTCCGGCTATCATGCGAACGACAGCCTGGGCGCTTCCGTCTGCAAAAGAAGCTGGATTAGATGACCGACCCGATGCCCTCGACGCGTACAACGTTTGCCTCGAACTCGAACAGAACGTCGCTACCGACGAGAGTCGCATGCATGCACGGGTCCTCGGCTATCTGATTCTCCATGCACCTTCCCCGACTGCGCAGGTCGCAATCGTTGCCGCAATCCGATCCTATGCTCAGGACAAAGAGGCGTTATTAGAGCTCGGGAGCGCCTTCGTGTCGTGGTTCATCATTCCGTGTAAGTCTTACATCGTCGTCGCTGGACGAGAACGATCGCGTTGCTGACCGCATGCTCAGTCAAGAAGCTCCGAGGACGAACACCAACACCGTCTTCTCATCCGAGTCGTTCGTCGTCCGATAAAGTCGCTGAGAGTCTGAAGAAAAAGGTTACAGAACCACCGAGAGATCATACAGATGCGAAAGTCCAGGTCCGTCGCATGTCATGGCACGTCTGTGTGACATTCAAGACGTATTCCCCTTACAGGCTCTTATTCGAGATGGATACAAATGCGCAGTGACCGGAGTATACGACATGTTGGCAGCAAATGAATCGCTTGTCGATAAGAACGTGATAATCGCTGCAGGCGTGGTACACACAAAGTTGGCCCACATCTTGCCAGAGCCAACTTGTTTCAACGCGTACAACGCAGGCACCAGCTCTCTGGAAAAGGTACATTTCATTGTAGTTCTGGGACCGCTGGAATGCTCATGTGCCTGGAAGAGTCCTGCTGCCCGTGTTTGGCCAGTCTTGCAGCGTTTCGGCTACGATCTCGAGAAGGTGGACGGTTTCAAAGTGCATTCTCTCTACAATGTCATGACAATGGAATGGAACGCGTACGATGGGTTCGTTCGCCTGGAAATGTGGTTCGAAA
>JBBPTU010000572.1:0-21319 GCA_038094295.1 Tylopilus aff. beelii | reverse complement strand
CGCTATCTCCAATGAGAGACGGTGGTCAATGAAGAAATGCCAAAGTGATCGATCTCGTGTCGCCAAAGATCAGCGGAGGAAGGTGACCATCACGCTTGTATCTCAGGCCCGGGCTGTAACTAGTTGCCTATTGGAGGCAAGTCACACTGCCACAACTGCCTGAGTACCTCTGGCAGTAGTCTCGAACCCAGACGTTATAGGAAGTACCCGTTTTGGACGGGTTGTTGTAAACACTTCCTATAACGTCTGGAGACTTTCAATAGGCGACTATGGTGTCGTGACACCTAGGTAACGCAGTCACAGTCCATATTTGGATTTTCACCCTAAGATGGGCATAGCAGCATACATAATATATCGTCAATATGCTGGTGATGCCTTGTCGCCAGTCTTCATGTATTTCCCCAGCTAATAATGTCTACACTCATTTTGCAACCTCCCAATCATTTCAAAGAAAAAAAATCTTATTCTAATCTCGAAAAACACTGTAATCTAGTAGCAAACATGTCTGAATATCTCAGTGAGCCTACTTGCCAGGCACCTAGTAAGCGATGCATGATGCTCCGAGCACTGTAACAAGGTCCCCTATGAATGGTAATTGGAGAATGCCTCCTTCAATAACATACTCTGCTCACCTGAGTTCCACCATCATCTTGCAGGCATTGTCATTGATGAGGCCCATTGTATCGTGCAATGGGGCAAGCAACTTGAATTTCGGCCTGCATATACCTGACTTGATAAGCTTCACTCATACCTACCTGTGCACGTACCTATCTATGCTATATCTGCCACGGTAACCCCACAGATATTGGCTGAGATCCGTCAGATCCGTCAGATCCTCTCTATTGAAAAATAGAGTCATCTCACCTTAATTATCTATCCCGAAGTACGAATAATACCTAATTCCACAAACTACTCAGCGTTCGACTTTCTCTTTAATGAAGCTACAGAAGTGGACCACATACCTCGTGCGCTCATTTTGGTGAACCATGTCATTGACTCGTAGCACGGGTGGCAGTGGATATACAAGAACCTACCCTGTGGACTCCGCCATTGCATTGGATTCTCAAACGCACGTCAGTCAGAACATGCAAAGAGCTGCAAACTTGCGCTCTTTATGCGATGTGAACGACGGATCCTGTGGGTGACTGAAATCGGCGGGATGGTGAGTCGAACGTGTTCAGAACTGGTAACAACTCGTTAGTTTGTGCAGTAAGTCGAGGAAGAGTGGAATTGCCTTGGTCATCCATGCAGTCGAGGATTGCAAAAACCTTGCTACATGCCGAGCCGGGTGGAAGTCGTGATCGAAGAAGACGAGTGCACGCATGCTGGATCGGAGGGTTCTTCAGCCTCAGGTGTGCTTGGTAGTCCGGATCAAAATCAAATGCCAGTGCAGGTTGAGCGCAGCCGAATGAGAACAATGACATATTGATAGCTTCATCATCTGGTAAGTTGACAGTGCTGATCGATTGAGGCATCGTGAAGGAATTGTTGCATTCGAGACTGTGATCAATCAGCACACACTCGCACGACGCGCAATGACTTGGTCGGGTTAGCTAACCTAAGTTGGCTATTTATTAAAATATATTATTTTACATGCTAAATATGGGCATGGCAATGACAGGCGTGACACGACACCATAGTCGCCTATTGAAAGTCTCCAGACGTTATAGGAAGTGTTTACAACAACCCGTCCAAAACGGGTACTTCCTATAACGTCTGGGTTCGAGACTAATTACACTCAGTAGTACCATGGGTTTGCCTTTCGTTTACGTTTCTCAGCTCTTCCCGTGCTTTGTCGCCCTTAAATTCCAACGATTTGGCCAGTCCACCTGCCTCAGTGTCGCTTTGTGAGTGATTATCAGCCATTCCTCTGACGAAATCAGTATGTTGTCACGCGTGATCCGAAAGAATGACGAATTACTTTTTTCGTCTCCCTTGTAACGCGTCACAAGGCATGACAAATTCAATTGGCTGGTACAGTAATACCTTTCGTTAGTTTCGATCGACCATGCTGCGGCATTGCTAAACCCCACCAATGACTTAGATCCTTGCAGAGATAATCAATTGCCGTGATTCGGAAGCGAAATCGTGGGCCATTGCGCATCTCATCGAGACTCGCCAAGCTCTGTATGTGAATCCTTCCATCTTATAGATACCATGAATCAGTACAACCCAGGCAGTTTTCTGGTCATCTGAAGTGTATTGAGCGCAAATTGGTTCATACCAGAGCGCCTCATGGCAATAAAGTGTGTCATAATTCCAAACCCCCAAGGTAACACCACCAGCTCACACGCCACGGCGGAACTCACAACTCCTGCACAACACGATCTGAAAACCACACTACATACTCGGACTTAGGTAGGACGACTGGCACCTTGATCTGTCCAAGGTTATCATTGCCCTCGTCCAACTTCAGCTGTAAAAATTCCCTAAACGTTCCAGGTCGAACAAGCCGAATGGTCGGCTTTCGAAATAAGTCATCCGAGACTGCTAACTCGACACTTCCATTCAATCGAGATAGCTCGTTGAGCCCACGGTCTGGTGCCAGTGCAAGCTGGGAGGCTGGCAGAGCAATCGCTGATAAGAAGCAGCCCGTGAACGAGGAGCATAGAGTACGGTGCGTACCTTCAGGTTGGTTACCTGCGAGTTCGATAAAGAATCCAATCGTGTCAGGAATGCGTCGATCGTCGACGGTCGTGGTCCAGTTGACGACACTTGTTAGCATGGATGACACCATGGCTTTCAGCTCGCTTTCGGTGACCATGATATCAGGGAATCGCATGACCACGCTGTCCATGGATCAGTCGACAGGCACACACTGATCAGTGAGAATACGGACTTGCGACGCTCAACGAACTGAATGATGGGGTCACCGTCTGTTGGGTCAAACCCAGCAATCTCGATCACGTCGCCAAGGCGGTACCGCCACAATCCGTCTTGAGTGGTGAGCACGAGTTCGTATCTCCTTCCTTGTTCTACTTCCCACTGAGAAAATAGTCAGAAGGGAACCTAATGTCACGAGACTACCTACAGGTTGTGCGATGGAACTGATAGAGTCACTCTTACTGATATCCAGAAACTCGAAAACAGTGCTGCTACTGGGTTTGAACTGATTCAACTTGATTGGGTCGTATGGTTCTCCAATCCAAGCTTCCGTGCTTCCATAGCCATGACTAATTATATCCGTGTCAGGACCAAGATACCATCGAGCCTACAGGAGCATGCTGAATGGGGGCTAGCACGAGATGTGCACTTGACGTACTAATGGAATAGATAGAGCGAACGATCCACTGGCGATAGCAGTGACCGACCGCAAGTGCGGCCAAGCAAGCTTACACCAACCAGGTCGAGAAGATGGACGGCCGAGACGACGCAGCTCTTCTGCACGTTTCGGATCCGGGAGAATATTTGCCTACTCAGGACTCAGAAACATTTTATAATTCGATAGCCCGGATACCAACCTCAAGGCAACGACGCACTCTATCAACCCCCTCCAAATCCGGGATAGTACCATTTGCGACACAATCCACCACCACGTCAAATTCCATATCAATGAGTTGAACCATGTCCACGAGCGTACCGATGAATAGCATATCCATGGCCTCCAGGGACGTGCTGGTGACATTGAACAATGAATGAACAAAAAGGAATGAACGGTATGTCGTTATGAGTCCTGCAGCAAATGGAGCAGCGTGGTCGAGTACTGGCAATGTGTCAACACAAAGTAAGACTCTGGAGCAATCCGTGTCATACTGAATGTTCCCATCACTACTTCGTCTTGATCCGGGCGCAAGTACATCTCCTTCCGCAAGGCGACAGTCGAAGTACAGGTTACGTAGATTGTTTTCATGCGAGTACCGTCTTCGTCCTCGATATCAAATTGCTTATATCTGAGATAGCTCATCCAAGCTCTGGTGCGCTTCTGGGAAGGGTCAGAAGCCCACGACCTAGAAGCCGACCCGCTCTCTGGCATGCAGTTGTACCTCGGAATAGTTTTTGAAAGTCCACCGGACGTTGAGCTGGACAACCCAAGATAATCAGGCAATCCCGGGGCGAGCAAATCGACAAGGGTGCTTGCTTTGCATGGCCTTTCGGAAAATCTTGCAATCAATGGTGCGTACGAGCCGTACGTCGTAAAATGGACGTTTTCCCGAAACGCCTCACACAGGGCGTCACCATCCGTGCGACCAGTCGTTGCACAGCGAAATTCGATGAGCTCCGGCGCTGCCTGGGCAAACTGGGTATTGTAGTTTGCCTTGATTATATTAGACTGAAGCCGGTCAGTCCGGCGCCTCAGCTGCTCAGAGAGGGCTGGTGGGTTCGAGGGAAGGAGCGGCTTGGCCATCAAGCGGGAAGAGGAAGTCACGTTGCAACTGAATATGCTCTTGGCAAAGTGCTTATGTATCTCCATCCCAATCGACCCGGCCCGCTTGTTATGGTTGACAAAGTTCCGCCAATCGAAGACTGTATTTGTTGCGGGCGGAACGCTAAATTGGAGGGTCTCATCTAGGCTAGGCAGGCCGCCCGGGCCCATCATATGATGTGGAACTCCGAGTCGGAGCGTGCTTCTATATTATGCGACATAGTACACACAGGTTGTGTTCGCCGGAATTTACATAATCTCTACTATGTATTATCATAGCATGGTTTCCTCCGAATGAGTGGTCCGGGCCGCCCTCACTAACTAACTGACCATGAGGATGCCGTAGATGAGCACACGGGGATCACAATTCTCAGAGAAGGTGACGAGCCTTTGATCTGGATCGCACGGACACGACCGAGTCGAGATCGGTGCAGTGATTGCTTCCAAGACCCTGAACGCACTGAAAATTTCCGACCAAGAGCAATGGAACCAAATTGGAAATAGCACATTCATGCATAGGGGCATAGAGCAGAATACATACACATCATATGAAATCCATGGGACTGAACATCATAACGCATTATATCTCACAAGTTGCTTTCGCCACGCAGGACGTTGCCAGAGGAGTAAGGTCGGCACTCACAACTCCTGCATGACATGATCTAAAAACCATGCCACGTACTCGGGCTTGGGCAGGACGACGGGCACCTTAAGCTGTCCGAGATTGTTACTGCCCTCGTCCAGCTTCAGTTGCATGAAGTCCCTGAACGTCCCAGGTCGGACAAGTCGGACTGTCAGTTTTCCAAACAAGTCATCAGAAAGAGCTATCTTGACGCTTCCATGTAGTCGACATAGCTCATCGAGCGCACGTTGTGGTGCGAGCGCGAGCTCAGAATCTGGTGGTCCGATCAGAGACGTTTCATGAAACCTAGGGGGAATACATACCCTCCGGTTGGTCACCGGCAAGCTCGATGAAGAATCCAATCGTGTCAGGGATGCGTCGACTGTCGACGGTCGTAGTCCAGTTGACGACGTTGGTTAGCATCGATGACACAACTGCTCTCAGCTCCTTTTCGCTGAGCATGATGTCGGAAAATCGCATCACAACGCTATCCATGGATCAGTCAACAGAGGACTGAGGATCTTTGCAAGTACTGACTTGCGACGCTCGATGAATTGGAAGACGGGAGCACCATCCTTTGGGTCAAACCCAGAAATCTCAATCACGTCCCCGAGGCGGTACCGCCATAATCCGTCGTGAGTGGTTAGCACGGGTTCGTACCTCCGGCCTTTCTCAACCTCCCACTATGACGCTGATCAACAAGGAAACAAGGAACCTCATCCCATGGAAGCACTCACAGACTGCGCGAGGGAAGTGATAGAGTCACTCTTGCTGATATCCAAAAACTCGATGAGGGTTTGAGGGAATAGCTTGTATCGATTTAACTCGAGTGGGCTGTAAGTGGTTCCGATCCAGGCCTCCGTGCTTGCATAACCAAGAGTTCGTACACCCGCTGTCGGGCCAAGGAACCATTGAGCCTAAACAGACACAGTAAATGGAGGCAGATTCGAGATAGCCACGATAAACGTACCAATGGAACAGACAAAGCAAACGTTCCACTGGAAATAGCTATGACTGAGTGCAGCTTTGGCCAAACACGGCCACACCAGCCAGGTTGAGAAGATGGACGGCCAATACGGCGCAACTCTGCTGCACGTTCAGGATCCGGTGAGAAATTCATCTATTCAAGTTTCAGACTCTCGTTTGCTTTTCGATTACTGGTACTAACCTCGAGGTAACGCCGCACTTCATCAACCCCTTCTAAATCAGGGATAGTGCCATTCGCGATACAATTCACTACCATATCATATTCCAAATCGAGGAGGCGGATAAAGTCTACGAATGAGTTGATGAACAACGTATCCACGGTCTCCAAGGACCTGCTGGCGAGCGAAAACAGAGCATGGATGAGAAGGAAAGAACGCCATTTTGTGACGAATCCCGCGGCAAACGGCGCAGCTTGATCGAGTACTAACACAATATCAGTGTGACATACACTTCTGCGAATAACTCTTGACGTACTGAATGTTGCCATCTTTTCGTCGTCTTGATACGGGTGCAGACACATTTCGTTCCTCAGAGTGGCGATTGAAGCACAGGTCACGTAGATCGTCTTGACGAAATCATTGGTTTCATCTTCGACACTCATTTCCTCAGCCTTGAGATAACACATACACGCTCTAGTACGTTTCCGAGACGGGTCAGAGACTGTCCAAGTCCCGGAATCCAAGGGTTTCATCTCTGGCATGCAGTTGTATATTGGCATCGTTTTTGGAACCCCACCAGACGTAGAGCTGGATAGCGCAAGGTAATCTGGCAGGCCTGGGGCAAACATGTCAACGATGGCGCTTGCTTTGCATGGTTTCTCGGAAAACTTCGCAATGAGTGGGGAATATGATTCATAATTGGTAAACTGGACAGTTTTCTGAAACGACTCGGAAATGGCATCATCGTCCATTCCATCGACAAGACAGGTCGTCACATGGCGAAATCCACCGAGCTCGGCCGCGGTCTGAGCAAATTTGGTGTTATAGTTTGCCTTGACTATTTTGGACCTAAGCTGGTTAGTTCGGTACCTCAGCTGCTCAGAGAGCGCTGGAGGGTTGGAAGGAAGGAATTCTGGGAGGGTCATAAGTCTTGAAAAAAAAGTGAGGTAGACAGACTTTAAGTGATTATTTGGCTTCCGAAGAGTGGTCCCGAACAACCACAAAGGTACGGCCGGCCTTTGCGCGGCCCGCTCAGACTAGCAAAGTTGATGCCGAACTTGAAGGAGATCCAGAAACTCGCGGCGCCGCTTGGATCAATGATTCAGCGTGGAATATGAACGGCGTAACTAACTTGGGCAGTGTTCTACCCAACCTTACGCTAGTTGGAAGGATCGATACGTCCGTACGGTGTCAGCTGCCGTACATTCAAGTATGTAAACTCGCACCGCCCATCGTAGCAGATCTCACCCCAATTTCGAAAATTCACTTGGGATGATATCAGGTCGGAGTTCAAATCAGGTAGCTCAACAGCCCCTCAGGTCTCATGTCCATCATGGTCCTTGAGGCGCAAACTACATCTGGCCTTCCTAACGTCAAACATACCGCAAGGTATATACTGCCGGTCCAGTCCGAAGGGACATACAAAAAAAGATGCTATTTATCTGAAAACATTGGATAACTAAGCACTTACGTGTAAAAGGAGTTAGCTTATGGATAATATTGTAGCCTTCAAGCTGGTCAGAAAATAGCCTTTCCTTTATTGTTCATATCAATATCAGCGCGTCCGAGACTCTGCTCGGCACAGTTCCCCTGATAGTTGTGCCTGGTAATTAATAGTTCGTAGATGGGTCAAAAATAAAGATCATAGTAAGGTGTCGGGGGTCAGAGTTAGCACGCCGTGACCTGGCGTATCTTCAGGAAAGTTTCAAGTTGCATCATCCAACAAGCTGCAGCCTTGGATATATGGATCATGAATTCTGAAGAGATGACGGCCATGGTAAATGGACATCAAATTGGACCGCAGGCAATCAATGAATGGTGGTTGAGCGTTGATCGATGATCAAGGAAGCACATATAATCAGGGCTTGGTGACAGTGGGCGAAGAGAGAATACATCAATGATGATTTCAGAGGAGCTGTTCCGTTTGGTGCCTGTGCTCCCCTGGCTGTGCGCGCGCAAGTGGCAAAGAAAGGAAAAACAAGAGGCTAGGAATAATAGTTTTGGGCATGCTTATCTTACATTCAAATCGAGTATTCAATTCCCTTTGCGGGCAGGGTGTATATCCAGCAAGAAACATTACCAGATCGTTCTACCCGGTTTCCAGTGCGTGACCCACGGGGAACGACAAACCTCACAACTCCTGTACGACACAATTCGAAAACCACTTCACATACTGGGGTTTGGGTAGGACAACCGGCACCTTAATCTGTCCCAGGTTATCGCTACCCTCGTCCAGTTTCAGTTGCAGGAAGTCCCTAAACGTTCCAGGTCGGACCAGTCGGATCGTTGGTGTTCGGAATTGATCGTCGGCCAGTGCTAACTCGACACTTCCATTCAGTCGAGATAATTCATCGAGCGCACGTTCTGGCGCGAGCGCGAGTTCGGTGGCTGGGGAGCCAATGGCTGATAAGAAACGCCAAATGTGTCGAACCATACATACCTTTAGGTTGGTCGCCAGCGAGTTCAATAAAGAAGCCAATCGTATCGGGGACGCGTCGATTGTCAATGGTTGCGGTCCAGTTGACGACGTTGTTCAACGCAGATGACACGACCATCTTCAGTTCTTTTTCACTAACCATGATATCAGGGAGCCGCATCACAACACTATCCAGATGTCAGTCAGCAAATGCATGTTAGTTTACGAGAATACTAACTTGCGACGTTCAACAAATTGGATGATGGGGTCGCCGTCTGTCGGGTCAAACCCAGCGATCTCGACGACGTCTCCAAGTCGATACCGCCATAGTCCGTCCTGCGTAGTTAACACGAGCTCGTATCGCCTTCCCTGTCCAACCTCCCACTGAAACTAGTCAGAAGGAAGTTTAGTCTCGCAAAGGTACCCACAGGTTGCGCAAGGGAACTGATGGAATCACTCTTGCTAATATCCAGAAATTCGAAAACAGTTTTACGACTGAGCTTGAAATGATTCAAATCAAGTGAAGTGTAAGGCGTTCCAATCCAGGCCTCCGTGCTTCCATAGCCATGACCAACCACGTCCGTATTGGGACCGAGGAACCATCGAGCCTACAAAGAAACAGTGAAAGAAGACGGACGGACGGACCCAGTAAACGTACCAACGGGAGGGACAAGGCGAACGAACCACTAGCAATGGCAGTGATTGAATGCAAATTTGGCCAAACGTGACTGCACCAGCCTGGTTGAGAAGTTGGACTACCGAGACAGCGTAACTCCGCCGCACGTTCAGGATCCGGAGAAATATTCGCCTTATCAGGGATTCAGACGGTCGTTGGCACTTTGATGGTCCGATACTGACCTCGAGGTGGCGCCGTACTTTGGCTATCCCGTCTAAATCCGGGATAGTACCGTTCGCGATACATTCCAGAACCATATCATATTCCAAATCGAGGAGACGGATCATGTCCACGAATGTATTGATGAACAACATATCCATAGTCTCCAAAGTCCTGCTTGCGACTGCAAAAAGCGCTTGAATGAGGAGGAAAGAGCGCCATTGCGTTATAAATCCTGCGGCATATGGAGCAGCGTGGTCGAGTACTAGTAAGCTGGTATCAGCATAACACATAAATTTGAAGTGATTCATGCCATACAGAACGTGCCCATCTTTTCTTCGTCCTGATCCTGGTGCAGACACATCTCTTTCCTTACAGAGACGATCGAAGCACAAGTCACTTGAAGTGTCTTGACAAGACTATTACTCTCGTCCTCGATATTGGCTTGGTAAGACCCAAGGTAGCACATCCATGCCTTGGTACGCTTCTGAGAAGGGTCAGAAATTGTCCAAGTACCAGAATCCGATGATCTGATCTCTGGCATGCAGTCGTATCTGGGGATGGTTTTCGGGATCCCACCAGACGTTGAGCTGGACAACGCAAGGTAATCGGGCAAGCCTGGGGCAAGCAGGTCCGCAACGGCGCTCGCTTTGCAAGGTTTTTCGAAAAACCTTTCAAGGAGTGGGGCATATGAGCTATACGACGTGAAGTGGATCGTTTTCTGAAACGAGTCGCAAAGGGTATCGTCATCCACCTCTGCTACGGAGTCGGTAGTCGCATGGCGAAAGTCGATGAGCTCGGAAGCAGTACGCGCAAATTGAGTATTGCAGTTTGCCCTGATAATCTTGCACCGTAGTTGGTTGGTTCGGCGCCTCAGTAGTTCAGAGAGCGCCGGCGGGTTGGAGGGGATGAGGTCTGGGCGTGTCATAAGTGATGAAGACGTATGAGGGTCCCATTTTAATTCTGGACCCCAAGCTTAAATACCAAGGGCGTCCGAACTGTGGGTCCGAACAACTTGAATAGTCAGCGGCACCCATGGCTGTTACGTGGTTAGGAAATTACCGGAAGAGACAGGCTAGTACTTGCCGGTGGTTCGGTATATTACGTTAATGATATTCTGTTCAACGGGATTGTAGGACATTCCAAGCCGTTCAAGTTGTGGCAAACTGAGTGCAAAGTTCCTCCGAAGAGTCGCCTATTTTGGGACTTCCGATTACATAAGGAAATTATGTCTAATTATACGTGGCCGCACTTTTTGCCGTCGGCACCTCTTGAAGACGTTTCTACCTCACTTACATCAATATTGGGCACAGAAAATACGTACTAGACAAACCTCACGGGTTCGAAGCGGCATGTACTGAACCTATCATGTATCACCTGTGCACCTAGATGTCGTGCCACCAAAAACACTGGGCCTTAGGAGTAACTGTCAGTGGAACGCCCCGCGATGAACCATAACAAAGCCACAATCACGCATATTCTCTCCCACAATCCAAGCCGTAATGTGCAACCAGGTCGAGATGGAAGCGGAGATTTTGCGGTCTACGAGTCTGTTTAGATCTCGAGCTTTGTCCTAGCAAACCGCATTCGATTCTTCACCTACCTTTTATACCTACCGTACACCGCCGACAAGGCACACTGGCAAAGTGACGAACGACCTGAAAACCGATTATAATGCACCACAGGCAATACGGTATCTGCAGAGTCGCGCCTTGGAGTTTACACTAAAAATTATATACTAGTAACTATTTTCCGGTTAGTCTAGAGGTGTGGCCCTTGATGAGTTGAAGGTTACTCAGCTGGAGGGAAGAGCGGCGGCGGAGTGCCTGCTCGGGCCGGAGTTATTTGGCTACCAAAAATGAAGAGCTTGGATCACCACCGCGGCGCTCGCCGCTCAACACCACCGGCAGATCGGGTTTAAAATTACTATCCAACCCGGTGTTGTCTACTGGTGCGCGTTCTTGAGCAAATTCAATAAGTCCGGCTGGGATTCCACTTGAAGTTCGCGAAGGCAATGCGAGGAAGTTAAGCCAGTGCACTAGGAACAATAGTATCCAAGACATCTACACACTACGAGTGGAACCCGGCACCGCACCTATAGCTCTTGCGGCCTTCATCACCGGGGTTTTCACTGCCTTTGTTTGACAGTTTCGGTCGAGAATGTTCTAAAAGTCCTGGATTGTACCTCCACTCATTGTGAGCGCAAGCTCGTACGGTCGTCCTCCAAGCCCGACCTTCCACTACAATGCTCGTCAACCAACTAGAGTATCTACAGGCTGTGTAAGGGAGGTGCTCGAATCATTCGAATGGTATTGTCACTTGGTTTGATCTGGTTCAAATCGAAGGGATGTCCAGTTTAAGCATCCCCGCTTACACGGAGAAAATATGACCACTGCAAAAGCAAGGAACCATCAAGCCTGACGAAAAATAGATATGATACCTGAGGATGAAGGTACCGGAAATATACGATATGGAGGAACTTCTGGAAACATTAAAGATTGAACGTAAGTTGGAGCAGGCACGACCACGCCTGCCTAACTAAGAAGGACGCACAGGGCGGCGTAATTCAGCCGCAAATTTAGGGTCAGAACATATATTCGGCCCCGGTGGCACCGACCTCGAGGTGATGGTGGATTTCAGGAATCTCGTCCAAATCTGGGACAGTACTGAGGAGGCGGACCATCTCCGCGTACGTGCTAACGAACAACATCTCCATGGTCTCGACCAAGCGTCTGGCGGCACTCTCATATCATGTTGACAATCGAGATACAAGTGGCGTAGATCGTCTTGATAAAAGAATTGTCGTCATCCACGATCGCGTTCCAGGTAGCATACTGACGCTTCGTGCGTTTCCAGAGAGGATCGATGATCATCCCAATATCTGCAGGTTTGATGGTTGACGCGGAGCTGTGTTTTGGAAAGCTTCCACGTTCCTACCAGACGTCGAGCTTTAAGGTAACCAGGTAACTTGGGGGCAAGTAGATCAAACATAGCAATTACTCCGCATGAGGTGTTAGAAAACCCTGAGATGAATGGATAGTACATATGATTCGTAGGTCGTTAAACGCACTGTACTCTGGAATGATTCCGATAGTACGTCACCCTCCACTCACAGTTACTCTCTGAGCAGTCGAAGCGCCGAGGATAATCAAGACGAATTATAACAGTCAGTTTGCTCGAGCGCCACCAGAGTTCACCGACTTTCTCCATGCAACTGTTAATCTCGTCGATAGAATGGATGGGAAGGTGACTTGGAGGAAGCAGCTATAAAGTTGACGAAATGGTTTGCAGGAGCCCGATCCTTAAGTAGCTGTCCGTCATCCAAAGTATAGATGCAAACACTGAATATAGACGTTGGGCAACTTACAGATACTTACGTGGTTAGGGTCTGTCTCCGCTACTGGCAGCCAATTGCTCAGTCACATCTGTGGCTTGTACCTCGTCTTTATACCGGGCTGAAATGCTCCAACCATTGCCCTTATGCCATCTGGAAGCAAAGCGACACTGAGTCAGCCTGCTCACGGCTGACAGTGGTACGATGTCCATGGTCCAATGTCTTCACAGTTGCCTGAGAGTTTTTCCTCTGGATAGTTCTGGTACACCACTTCCGGAACCGCCGCCTCCGCGGTAAGAACTTTGGTCATGCGTCAACTGGGATCAGGTTAGACCAATATAGTCGATGGGCGCAGAAAAAAAAGGTTTTGGGCGCCGTATCAGTGAGTAAAGATCAGAAAAATTATCTAGCCTTTTGGGGCATGCAGCATCACTGGGAAAGAAATTGCATCATTGTCCTAATCCATTCGTCGCATGATCAGTGAATGGAGTCCTCGAGAGTATCCGCCAGTTGAGTGATGTGGGTGAACAACAACAGTCCAGAACGCAGCCCGAAAAGGGATAAGTCGACCCACAACACTGACGAAAGTCCAACTTCCCGAATTGCCTTACAGGGTTTGGTCTCGCTGCTGGGTATGTAATGCACTCAATTCCCTCCTAACCTGCCAATGAATATGGGATATTTGAGAGGTACCTCGGGTCAGTATGCCAGTTTCGAACATGGGGAACGCGTCCGTGTGTAGTTAATTGTATCCACCACTCGACCAATGCTGCGAGGGGGCTTGCTTTGCTGGGCGTAAACTTGAAAGTTGTGGCTGACTCCTATTTTCTGATTAGAAAGTGGATAGATGGAGTAACTTACGTGGGAGCCATGTTCGTCAACAGTACCGAAGGGTCGGTGTGGAGTATTCAAGTTGGATCAATGTAGTGGGATCCCTGAAATTACGTTTTGCTCGCAGTTTCGTCAGCACGATCCCAGTGGCCTAGAGGTCGTCTTCGATCCCATTCGAAGTTAATATCCAGAGGAGCCTATATTTCGGGATCAGAAGACAAGATCAATGTAACGAACGGATGTTGGTGGCTCGTGCGCCCTCAGTTCGCGAGATCACGTGAGCTGATTACCACATTTAACACGCCAATCAACAACGACGCGCCTCTTGCTTCAACACCACCACCACCGTACTTCTTCGGTCCATTTTTCTCAAAAGTCCAGTCACATACACCAAAGTTCCATACTTCGTCACCAATGTCTGGACGCGGAAAGGGTGGAAAGGGTCTCGGAAAGTGGGTCTTGCGGCATTCGTGATGTGGGTCCGTGCTGACCAGTGGTCTAGGGGAGGTGCCAAGCGCCACCGCAAGATTTTGCGTGACAACATTCAAGGTATCACGAAACCGGTGTGTAATGTTTCTGTTGTTGCTTTACTGCCTCTAACACTTTTGCCATGCAGGCCATTCGTCGTCTTGCTCGCCGTGGTGGTGTGAAGCGTATTTCTGGTCTTATCTATGAGGAGACCCGTGGTGTCTTGAAGATCTTCTTGGAGAATGTGAGTCATGAGTTGGTCCCAGGTTATCTCGGTCCCGGTTTCTGACTCCGATATCAGGTCATTCGTGACTCAGTCACCTACACCGAGCACGCAAAGAGGTAACAATTCCGCAGCTCGCTAGTCTCTAGGCTCGGTCTTACTGGTTGACACAGGAAAACAGTGACCGCTCTTGATGTTGTGTATGCACTCAAGCGTTCTGGCCGTACTCTCTACGGCTTTGGTGCCTAAACGTTGAGTTTGGCTCGAGGATGGTATCCCTCTCACCTCTTGGTTCGTATAACAAATGTTTGGCACATTATTGTCTGTCCTCTATGACTATTGTATCTGTATATTGCAATTATGAATGCTATGCGATGTTGTATGCGATAGTCTATGTTGGTCACAACCTGGCGCCCTTCCATCCTCGACAGAGCCAGTAACCTTCCGCCGATTCGGCTCTACTAGAGGTTGGTTTAATGTAATGGACGGTATGAAAGTTGGGCGCCAGGAACTGTTCCCGGAACTCTTGTAGCAAAGGGTGGGCAAAATGTTTCAGCCTGATACATGTGTCAATAACAAATATAATGCGATACTGGTGTATTCGCGTACAAGAGTGTTCCTCCAGGGTGCACCTTCGTCGAGGCTTGCGACGTACCTCGTACGTGCAAATTGTCCTTTGCAAAGTCGAACACCGACTGGCATATATCGAGGCTGCTCTCCACATCTCGCGTCTTATACCCTGAAAAATTGGCAGCCATGTCAGATAGGATGACGTCTGCCTTCCCGGAGGGATTCTCTGAGGTGGTGAGCGCAGCTTTGATTGCGGGTCCAGCGCGGGAACTTAAGAAGTCTATCTGCATAGTGTGTACGCCCGGTATGGGAGCGATGGGTAGCAAATCGACGGATACAATGACGCCTCTCCCATGCTTTGTGCCCCAACTTGGGATATCATCGGGGCCCGGTACGCGTCCGCCATAGTCACTGGGAACGCCTGGTTCGTCACAGTCGGCGTCGATCCATCCGAGTTTTTCGGCGACGACTTGGCTCCAACCTCCGGGAGCTGCGCCGAGGTCCACGACAGCGCGGACATCTTTTCTGGACAAGAAGGAACCCCAGGCTGCGTTGAGCTCAAGAAGCTTGAAGGCGGAGCGCGAACGGTATGCATTCGGAGAGGCGTTCCGTTCTTTGACGAAAGGGTCGCGAGATTGTCTAGAGAGCCACGAGCGGGATGCGGAGCTGAGCTTTTTATGAAGGACGGGAGACGGGCGAAAGGTCATTTCGGAAAGAGCCGAGGCGTTTGTTTGGATCAGAAGGCCTTGACAAATAACCAAATCGGGAGTGAATCTCATGGTCCCGCGAGCCACGTTTCCCAATGCCGGTCGCGTCCTTGGTGCCGGGGTACAGACAAGTGGAATCTTTTGGACCCGATGAAGATTACCTCGAGGAAGAAGAGGAGGTCTCTTATGTCACGCTGGATCTGGGCGTGGTAGAGCCTACCTTGCTGCCGAGCACGTCTACCTACAGATTGATCGTGAGCGTCCACCAACCCGTTCACGGCACTGACGATGACAAAGGAAACGAAAGGGATTGGATACACCAACGCCTTTCTTGCAGCTGTCCGGATCGATCTTCAAGGGTCGCCATGACGTGCTTCTCGGCACCGAGCTCCTATTCACGGAAGAAAAGAGTGCGCATACACGGACGTCTGATCCTTTTGTCCTTTGCTGAACATTGGGTGCAGACGACACGCAGTTAAACAAGCGCACTTTGACACACGTCGGCATCACTGAACAACGCATCCGCTTCAAGGAGGTACAACTCAAGGAAAAGGCGCAACCCGAACCAGTCGAGCGTCGCGACTCTCCGGATCTCCTTGAACAAATAGCGTCTATATATACAGACGCGGAACCCTCGAACCAGACAGCCCCGCAAGCATCATCGGGTCCTCCAGAGCAATCCACGTCCCCACGCAAGAAGAAAAAGAGAACCCGCAAGGGAAAGGAGCGCGCGGTGGAGGAAGATGCGATGGACACGACTTGAAACAAGTCTTACGTTAGTGGTAGTTTGTCGTGGCCACTCGTTACAAACAGAGGCAAATAACGAACATGAAAACCCGTCTGTTTATTTTCGCCGTTTGCTCGCGTCGCCGTCGAGAAAGCGTTCTTCATGGCCTCCCCCGCACCCACTTCAGACGGCATTGGCATTGCAAACCTCCCTAACCAGGTCCGTGCACACCCGTTCTAACCCACCTCAACGCTCACTTGTCGCGTTCTTCGCCTCCGCAGAGGCACAAAATCGTCGCCAAGCATGGTGCCCACTTCACCATGATGGTCGTCGGTGCGTCTCGTCGTCTCGTCGTGTTTAGATTCCGTGTTGAGCGTTATATAGGCGAATCTGGTCTTGGCAAGACCACGCTCGTCAACACGCTCTTCACGACCGAGCTGTCGCCCGCCAAGAATTACACGAGGCGCCACCACAAGCAGCTCGACAAGCTCACCGAGGTGGAGATAATCAAGGCCGAGCTTGAAGAAAAGCAATTCAAGGTCAAGCTGTCCGTCATCGATACTCCCGGATTCGGGGACTACGTCAACAACCGTGACTCCTGGTCGCCGATCGTTGATTTCATCGACGACCAGCATGAAGCCTACATGAGGCAGGAGCAACAGCCCCAGCGTGAGGAGAAGACTGACCTCAGGGTCCACTGTTGTTTGTACTTCATCAGGCCTACCGGCCACACGTACGTCTGCCCAGCAATGAATATCGTACCGCACAAACTGATGTATATGATGTTTCAAGCTTGAAACCTCTCGACATCGAGATCATGAAGCGCCTTGGCACGCGTGTCAACCTCATCCCGGTCATTTCCAAGGCCGACACCCTTACCCAGAATGACCTCTTTGTCTTCAAGCAGCGCATCCGAGAGGTCATTGCTGCGCAAGGGATTCGCATCTACCAGCCACCCGTCGAGACTGACGACGAAGCCGCTGCGGAGCATGCTCGTATGCTGGCCGATGCCATGCCATTCTCCATCATTGGTTCAACTGAGGACGTTCAGACCCATGATGGACGCACTGTCAAGGGTCGTGAGTACCTTTGGGGTGTCGCAGAGGTCGAAAACGAAAACCACTGTGATTTCCGCAAGCTGCGCTCCCTTCTCATCAGGACGCACATGTTGGACTTGATCTCAACGACTGAAGAACTCCACTACGAAAACTACAGGCAACAACAAATGGAGACGAGAAAGTTCGGGGAGCCCAAGGTCAAGAAGGTGGACAACCCCAAATTCAAGGAGGAAGAGGAGCAGCTTCGGAAGCGCTTCACTGAGCAGGTCAAGGCAGAGGAGGCCCGCTTCAGGCAATGGGAGCAACATGTATGTAGACGTTTTCTGTCAGTGAACTCGACTGACATTTATCAACAGCTCATTGCCGAGCGCGACCGTCTCAACAAAGACCTGGAGATGGCCCACAGTGCAATCAAACAATTGGAGGCAGAGCTCGACAACCTTCAAGCTGGATATGGTCGCGGAAGTGCCAGACGATGAACACCACCTAGCGAAGTGTATCACCTTCGCCGAGTTGGAGTCATTGATGCATTGCCGAAACCCACGTGACTGCATATACCCTGCCTTGCTGACGCTCGTTTCTTTACCGTCCTAGTCGAAAGCTGATGCTTGGACCTCTACTCCCTTGCCTAGTACCTAGTTCGTATGCTTGAACGCTCGTTTAGTCGTCCTGTTTTTCGGTCTCTCCCTTGTGATGTTCGTTTATTACCCTACCTGTGTGTCGACGGTGGATTGGAATTGAGCGCTGAGCTGTGGTCGTAACCATGCCTCGTGCATCTGTAACGTGCTTGTCCAATGGTGCATTTTAGAGCCAGTGAAGGACTGGTCGCCATAAACGTGAGAGCGCGATAGATACTACATGAGTCTACGCCGAAACCGCCACAAGGAACTCAAGCTGAAAAACCGATCTATTTACTATTCGTGACCTATACAACCAGCGAGAGAGAAACACTCACCGAAGCACAAACCCACGAGTGAGATCCGACTTCGGCATGAAACGTACAAAGTCACCGTACCGTGCTCACGCGGCACCCTAGCCGACGTCCGGCACCTGGGCCTCGAAATCGGGGAACCCCACGTCCACGTACGCGCGCATTTCCCTGCCGTACCGTATCGTGAGCCAGATCAAGCTTGTCCACGGTCAGCACACGCATCGAAGAGACCCAGGGGCACGCACCCGTATCCCAACGCGGCCAGGACCCCCACGAGCGTGTTCATCGCCGCCACGCCGATGGTTTCCACGGCGGGTATGAACAGCGCAGAGGCAGGTGCGACCATCAGCGATCGCAGGGCCCTAAAGTGGGTCAGCGGGGACGGCGGGCGTCTGGGGACGAGAGGAGGCATACCATATGGCAGCCACGACTTCGGCGCTCCGCGTGGGCATGACGTCGACGGCGTACGCTCCGATCGGGGAGAGGACCATGTCCACCTGGTGCACGTTCGTGTCAGCGGTGCGTGTGAGGAGAGACGGTGCTTACGCCGAGGCCGTTGACGAAGAGGCACAAGAGGTTGATCACCAAGCCGATCGTCCCGTCGACGTACGTCGTAACAAAGCCAGACAGTATGATGGAAACAGGGGTGAACACGAGCCCCCCGAGCCACACTGCGCGGAGGCGATCCTCTGGGATCCATACGCCTTTGCGCTCTGCCTTGGCCCGTTTCACTACCAAGTCAGAGAGATACCCAGAAATCGAGGCCCCGACTGAATGCGTGAGGGATAAGATATATGTGGCCAAGTCAACAGCAACGTACTAAAATTGCCAAGACCGCTCGGGATGAGAAGGAAACCGATCATCCCCTCGCCCTTGATTCCATATTTAGCTCCATTTGAATGACTCTTAACAGAGACACGGATGTGGGGTTTCATCTGTACGTACGATGGTATACGCAATGGGTACTAGTAGCGCTGTTGGTGACAAAGGTCAGTGCACCACTATTAGCTATATCCACGGACACACCATAGTCCGTAATGATCGTGGAAGCGTTCGCAAATGTCTGAGACCGTCCGAGTCAAGTCAGGGAAAATATACAAGATCAAGGGTGCGTACGATTGCTAAGATGTTGGGGCTTCGCAGGAAGGTCAAGCAACTGAATGGGTTGATCCAGACCAACCGCTTCGCGGGACCCACCATTTTGTCGATACCGAGTGAACCTGGGTGAGCAGTTTCGGGAAAGAAAAGGAAGATTAACAACAACTGTATAATAGTCCACACGCCCAAGGAGGCTTGGAAACCACGCCACGACCAGTACTCGGCCACGATACCTGAAAGGCCATATATACGAATGTAAACATTTATGAGCAACACTGAAGCGACAGGTTACCTCCGGTAGGCGGTGCCATCGCGAGACCAAACAACATTGCCTAGACGAACGACCTGGTATCGTCGACGAAGGTAAAAGTGGTGAACAGGCTCACACCAACAAACATGCCAGTGGCAGTTCCGCGTTCTTCCACCTTGTAGATATCCCCAATGGCGGCAACTCCGATTGCATAGCCGCCAGCACAACCAAACGTCTGCACGAATCGCCAAAAGAGTAGTGCATATATGTCAGGGGATGCGGCGACGCCAAAACTGGCGACAATGGTAAAGGGCATTCCAGAAAGGTATACCACTCGTCGACCATCTGTATCGGAAAAATTAAAGTCGAAGATAGCGAGCAGGGGTAAGAAATACACCCACAGAATGAGGCATATGGAGACCAGAACATGACACTTATTGAGGTTGCGACCACGGCAAATGTTACACCTAAACTGTGAATACAGCGTTTACTACGCAAAAGTGGTACAGGACGTCGAACGACGTACCTTACAGCGGCAGGGGTGGCATTGAGATCCTTGGAAATTTGAGGGATTGACGGGATGTAGCAACCACTGACGAACACTGTTCGAGAGTCGACAGTCCAGATAAATGCAAACGGGTGTCAACGGAAAGCAAGGCATACTAGGAACGAGTCCGTTGAGGGCCACGATAGCGAGAATAAGACGTTTTTGTTTAGAATTGAAGCGATCATAAACATCCTCGGACGGAGGCGCGTTTTGCGATGCATTGGCACGACGCTGGAGTTGGTCTCCCAACAATGGACTCTCCTCTATGTCCATGAGTTGGAGGGTGGGAGTGCTCACTAAGATAAGAAACGGACCAGGGCATACTTTCACCTAATTGTCATTCGTGTGAAAAAACCACAGTCCCGTCAGTGGGCGGCTACAGTCCGACTACAGTTCGACCGCGCGCCGTTCTAATAGCAAGCACTCGGGCTGGCATTTGGATCCGAATAAGACGGAATTTTTCCGTCAATTTCATGGCTGGCTATGCCTTCTTTGACTGTGGACTGGGACACAATGGATGACGACCAAGCAGAAAGAAGTTAGCATACCTGGTTTACTGTCATACCACACCTGTATGCACTCGCCGGCCCGGCAACTCAAGTTGATCGGAGATCGCCAGTGCGGTTTCCTCTCACGTGACTCCTGTGAGCACTGTCGGTTCACCATCTATGTCACTCGACGTCTGACTGTCCAGAAAACCCGAAGCCTTCTGTATAACGTGCGCGAGGGCAAGGGTGGGACCAAGATCAATCTACGGGGAGCACCATAAGCGTACCGTTCTGTCCATCGCACCTCAATATATATATCAGAGAAAAATAGACACCGATAAAAGCCAGTGAGATTCGTCCTCGTGAGCCTAAGTGCAAAGTAAAAGTCGGAAGCGGAGCAAGTCGTACTACGCTCGCAGCTCCCCCGCGGGTTCGTCGCCGCCACTCGGCACCTGTAAGTCGAAGTCGGGGAACCCCACGTCCACGAATGCGCGCATCTCCCTGCCGTACCGTATAGTGAGCCAGATCAAGCTTGTCCGCAGTCAGCGTGCGCCTCGAGGAGAATTAGAGCTAAGACACGTACCCATATCCGAACACGGCCAGTATACCCACGAGCGTGTTCATCGCCGCCACGCCGATGGTTTCCACGGCGGGTATGAACAGCGCAGAGGCAGGCGCGAGCATCAGCGATCGCAGGGCCCTAAAG
>JBBPTU010000571.1:0-20675 GCA_038094295.1 Tylopilus aff. beelii | reverse complement strand
TCTCCCGGACATCCCCAGTATATGTGCCCAGTCCGACCCCGCCCTTGCCCACGCTGTGGAGAATGGGGCCATCCTGAGCGACGCTGCTCAGGCACCCTTCCTCCAGATGAACTGGAATGGGACGACTACGACGAACTCTGGAACGAGGGTGACCCAGAGGGTCCAGATAGATGTTGAGGTAGTACCTCAACCCATAGCGGAGGGTAATGTTACAGTTTGGACTGACATGGCACACCATCAGGAGGATCTCCATTTCGCACTTCAGGAGGCCGTCATTAACGGGTTCTACCAAGGAGTCGTCGCTTATATCGACGACGAAGTGCTACCAGGCGGCGACTTCCCCTGGGATGCCATTGAGGACCACTTCGCTACGGAGGAGGAGATTCTAGAATAACTACATGGTTGGTACAATTGTTTCTCTCTCATCCATTCTATGTTTCGCGTGGGCCCTCGCCGCAATCTTCACTCCCGCTTACTATATCCTGTACACCGCAATACGGACTCTATTTAACCGTCCACTTATGTAACCAGAACTTCTCAGGAACGCGGGAGCGATCTCACGTTATTTACTTGGCTTTCCCATGGACACTTTACACCCTCCATTAGTCATATCTCTCGTTATGACTACGTTTCCCCATCCCCCCAGAACTTACGTATAAATACCCGTCGATAGCGCCCTGTACCTCAGTTTGATCTACGCAATCTACCTGCGTTCTCATCTCCCGCCGCTGTGAAGATAGGTTCTTCCAGCGAGACCATAGTTGAACTGGACTTCCTCTATCAAGCCTTGCTAGTAATCCTCTACGTGTATTGTTCGTTACTCGACGAACAGAGGAGAAGAGAACAACAGGACGCGTATCGTAACATATATATATGAGGGTCATCCTAATGATGCCCTCCTGACTTTTTGTATTCACTAGCACTCATTCATGACAATATACAGTGAAAGCTCTTGTAATCCATACCCCTCAGGGTGGTCCACAAAGGTATGGGTTTTAGGGAGTATGGGATATCCAGAAGTTGACTAATTGGACTTGTATTTGTGAAAATTATTATATTTATGTTTTTGCAATCTTGAAGTACATAGCACACTAACTACACTAATTTCAGGGAAACTAGTGATCAATTTGATTCCTTTTTGAATATCTCCACCAATTACTGTCAAGTGTGAACAGCAAAATTAGAGGGGAGGAGTCAAGCATCTGGTTGTGCATGGTTGTGAGTGATAGAATTACCAATGTTGTGTGCACCAAACATCCACTTTGGTCATATCTCTGCACTGAAAATGTATCTATTCCATAAAAAAAGAAATAGCAAGAGCCAAATTTGGAGTAATACCTTGCTCAAAAATTTGCCTCTGATATAATTAAATTACCAAATTAGGCTTTATTCAACTAAAATGTATGGGTTATCACACTCTAGAATGAGTATGGGGTATAGGACTATGGTACAGAATCCCTGCAAACAAACTCAGGAAATCCAAAAATCCTATAGATTATTAAAAGTCTTCTTGAAAGCCCATTAAGATATGTAAAATGTCATTTTAATTAATCATAACATATATATAAGGCAACAGAAATTATAAAAGGTTTTTAAGGGGCTGTGATGGTATGATTTATAATGGAGGACTGCTAAAAATGGAACCCTAGGAGAGGATTCCTAACCTGCTAGGAAAGGCTCATAACAAGGGGTTGTGGACAGATGTCATGAGATGCCAGAGACATGGGAGACGAACGACAAAAGACGTTAATGAGTCGTGGACGGTCTGGAAGGATGAGAATGTAAACGACCAAGACTACAGAGAGAATGAATCGACATACCTTCTTCTGATGGAAAAAGAATGGCTGAGACGGAGATCAGTGGACGATGTTGAGGAACAGAACTTTCAAGAAGCCGGTGATGTTGTACAAGGGAGATTGGAATGCAATCGATTCTATGGGATGGCCAATCCTGAAAGAACGAGATTGCAAGTCGACGACGATGAAAGATTATGATAGCGACCAGAAAGAAAATAAGACGAACGTGGCGGAGGTGCTCTGAGGAGCAATACCAGACGGAGTGACAGCGTCCACATCTTGTGGAAGTGATGTGACCACAAAGGATGCAAGGACGAGCGAGAACAGAAATAAGACTCATGGTTATGAAGTGAAATGGATAGGAATGAGAACGGAGAGAAGTGGTTATGACTTGAAGTCGAAAGAGAAGCTAAGCGAAATTAGTTGTATGGACAGCAAACCGGTCTGATTCTCAAAGCACAAAGTAAGTGAAGCAACTTGATTACAAGGGACGAACAAGAGTAAGAGAAATGACAGAAAGCATATGGCATGGACGAAAAGGTAGTCAGACAAAGGAACATGAAATCGGTTTCATTATAAAGAAGGAATAAAGAGTTCGTAAACCAAGCAGGAAGATCAATGAAAGACATTGCAACGAAGAGTATTTAGACCATCAATGGATGTCGGAGTCACTAGCATCTGCGGCCATGATGAGCACGAACTAGACCTTGGAGACTATCAAAAAGGTTTGGCATGCTACATACGCGAGCGAAGCAAAACGCAATACCTATAGAAGAGGAGCACAACATTGAGAAGAAAGAAAGAAAAAAGATCAAAATGGTACAAATGGTGACAGGTAACGCGATGACAAAGATCGGCCCAAAGGAATGCACAGACCATCAATAAGCTCATGACAATGGACAGCAAACATGATAGGCGAGAGTTTGAGGACTGAATCTGAATCTGTCACCAGCAAAGCATACACAAAGCATGTCGTGAGCATGGTATTTCGTGCGTTACAGCCCGTGTTGATATTTGACCTTCATCACTGTCATTTACAACAACCATTGGATAGGATGAGAGAATGCAAGGGACCTGAGATGTATTTGAATACCTACTCGCTGTGACATGGCAAACTACATAGGATTCATAGCATGCATAGCATGAGTGGATACATGCGAACATACGACAGTGGTGGTAATTGCAAGTTGGAGTGGAGTGATGGAAGAACAAAACGACATCGTAGATGAATAATAAGATGATCGATTCACATAGGAAATAGACTGTATTTCGATCTGAGAGTGAGATTGACGTGGAAGACATAATTGATGGAGAGATGTAGCTGTGTTGACATGGCAGCAAGAGGATGCGCTGTGTGTTTTCTCTCTGTGATGAAACAGGGATGGAAAGGATACATGGAGTTTGTCTTGAAATGCGATCGATGGAGTACATTCATGATCAGACATGGATGGAGTCAAGGAAGAAGAGAAGACGTGCGTTGTACGTATGGAGTACTCGAAGGTACTTATGGGCAAGCCATGATGGCCGAACATGCATAGAAATAGACGAAAAACGAGCCTCGGGCCGATTTTCGTTGATCATGATGAATGATAACCAAGGATGAATGATGTGATCGGATGATATGATTGTCATTCTATCTGATTCACGGTCAGGATGACGGAATGGGATTCGTGTGTTTGCTGTAATAGTCATGGGGAGTGCATCAGAACATACCAAGGTCACGAAAAATGAAGGATTGATCGTTTTTCGGAAAAATTGCCTTTTTTGGATATACCAGCATGGATGTGAAGCAAGAGCGACGAGAGAAGAGATTGTGTTGGTCGTCTTGAAGACATGTTGCTGTGATATCAGTCAGGACGTCAGAGGAGAAGAGCAGACGTTCGTTTGTATTAAGTGTCATCGATGACATGTAAGTAAAATGACGAAAATCGATCAATGGTTCATTCTTCGTGAAACTGAATGGCATGTCTATCGTTTGGAAAGAAATGACATCATTCGTATATACCTTACTGAACAAACGTGTGTACATGGCACGGGGACGGTGATGGAAGCTATTCGTCTGCAAAGCGGACACGTCTTTCGGAGATGCGTCTAGAGCGTCGCTGATATGGAATGATGACGAGATCGTCAGGATCGTCATCTCGGGTTCTCTTCCTGGGTGATGCAAGGATGGTAGGATCGTCGGGGTCTGGCTCACCCCTCGTTTTGACCCAACCAGACTTATAGAGCAACTTTGCAGTGTGTTCGCCAGCGAGATATGCGACGGCATTGTAGGAGCCGTATTGCTTGTCATCGATGAGATATTTCTTGACGGCGAGCCACCTCCTGTTCCAGACATCGATCTGATATGGAACGACGTCATGATTCCAACTGCCGTTTCCAAGACCCTTTCTGGACTCTGCAGAAGCAAGGCCGAAGCGTATCATGGTATTTGCGAGAGTTATCCCCTTGGAGGCTTGAAGAAGGACAAAAAGGAGAGATGGTGAGGTGTGGAAGGTGTGGAGGAGCGAAGGTGGACTCACTGTGTTTCCTGGTGAATCTGTTCAAGTCGGCCTTGAGAGAGTCTGGGGGGTTCCTGCCATGGATGTCTCGGATGGCGTTGGAGAGCGGCGAGGCAGGCTCTCCGACGGCGATGATGAAAGTGGTGACCATGGTGAGAAAGGGCTCCCTCATGGTGGCGCCTTTCTTGTCGCGCTCGAACCAGTCAGCGCTAGCCATGGTGGCGGAGAGCTGTCTCGGGGTGAGGTCTGGATCGAGGCTGGCAATGAGGTTGTTGGGATCTGGAGGAAAGACGGAGGGGGCGACGCCGGCGAAGACGAGGGAGATGAAGACGGCGAGGGCATGAAGAGACTTCCTGGAGTCATAGTTCTGCTTGACCCAGCGGTAGACGGAGAGGGTGAAGGCATCGGAATGCTGTATGGAGGCGTTGGGGATGGACCACTCTTTGGGGAGACAAGACTTATGAAGGACTTTGTGGAAGTCGGTGATGCGGTGGAGGAGAGCAGACCAATCGCTGGCGGGAGAGCGGAGAGAAGCTTGCTCAGAAGAACATTCGAGAAGGAGGTCCTCGGTCTCGGCGAGGGTGAGAGTGGTGGTGCGGTTGTTGAGGGTGGGGCGACGAACGACGTCAAAAGGGAGCCAAACGTCGTGGACGACAAGGTTGGTGGGTCTGCCACGAGGACGGAGGATTGGGGCACCAGGGGGAGGTGGGGCAGGATTGGCAGACCACGGAGCATGATGGATCTTGGCATGCTCGGCAGCATCAAGGAGGAAGGACTTGAAGGCGTTGGAGCGATCTGGAGGGACATCGAGAGGAAGGGCGGAGGACTTGTCCAAGGCAGCATCAAGGAGGCGGATGGAGGTGGCGAGGAGGGTCTGGAACATTCCACGCTGAACGAAGGGAAGGTCACGGCGCTTGGTAGCGCCACGGTAGGCTTTGTCGACGAAAAGGTGCAGGGGCTGACAGCCACCAGGGGGTTGTGGAAGAGAGATGGTCCTGTCAGAGTTGGTGGTGCGAGGGCTGATGGCGACGAAAAGATTGGAGAGGGTCTTCTCGTCGCAAGAGAGAGCATGGGGATCTGCGAGCCAAAGCTTGAGGGCATCACGGCGTCGCTTGGCACGGTCCCTCTTGAGGACGGAGGGATGGTCAAGAAGGGGCTTGATCTCCGCGGTGACAGCATCGGAGACGAGGATCTTGACGTCATCGACGTAGGCGTCAAGACAGACACGAAAGACATGCCTGAGGACGTCGTCGGAAGGACGGGAGGAACGAAGAAGGCGATGGGAGTTGGAAGAGACGACGGCAGAAGGATTTTGGATGACATGGTGAACGATGAGGTTGGCACGGACTTGCTGAAGAAGTCACGGTGGACGGAGGAAGGCAGGAGCAAGCATAAGGGATGGAACGGAGAAAGGAAACGGAGGAGGGACAGACCTTTTCGAAGCGTTCGCCGTAGGTGAGCTGAAGACAACGGGGGGAAGACATGGCAGGACGAGGACCAGGGAGAACGAGAGGCCAGTTCTCGGTCTTGAGGACGAGGTTGTTGGCAGGAAGGTGGAAAAAGGAGAGAAGGTTCTTGTTGATGGAGGGAAAGCCGTCTTGAAGGATGGCGAGGGAGAAGTGAAAGGGGTCCATGAGTTTCTTGGAGAGGACGCGACCAGAGCCAGTATGGGCATAGTTGAGAGTGCGTTCGAGCATGGACATGAACTCGACGACATAAGGATCGACCGGGCTGGGGTTGCGGACGAGGTGGAGGTTCTCCTTCCAGACGAGGTCGATGAGACTGGCGATAGGATAAGTCGTCCAGTTGAAGAGGTTGGGAATGACCTGAGAGCAGAAAGGGGAGAGAGAAGGGATGGAAGGGTGAGTCCAGAGGCAGAGGAGAAGAGAGAGAGGAGGAGGGTCACCTCTGGAGCGAACGCCTGAAGACAGTCGGTGATCTTGTCGAGGACGTCGGGATGAAAGGCATGCTTGCAGATCTTGGAGACGACCTTGTCGTACACGACACTGAAAGAGGAGAGGAAAGGCAAGGAGGGGAGGTAAGAGAGAGAGAGGAGAGGGAGGGAAAAGAGGGAGGCTCACCGACCAGACCTATGCTCTGGAAAGAGGCGACGGACGTCGACGACGAAGGTCTGCTCGAGACGCAAGGCTTGAGGCTGGTCTGGGCCACGGACGGTGTCGGCAAAGCGTTGGTGGGGGAGGGAGTGGAGGGCGTGAGTGCGGCGCTGTTGAAAAGCCCTCTTCTCTGCGGGGGTGGCTGCGGAGGTACCAGCGAGGACGGAGGTGGCTATGCCGAGCTGAACGTAGTGATAGCGAGTCTGATTTCGGACACGATGGGAGATGGCGTTGTAGATCTGAGCATAGGTGCCCCTGACGACGGGGGCACCCCTAGGAACGTCGTCGTCAAAGAGGTAGTCGAGGCCGAGGGTGGATTGGTCGTCGTCGTCGAGCAAGGGAGGAGGAGAGCGAGCCTGAGAGCGGAGTCGATGGGGGCGAGGGGCATCCGAGTCAGAGTCGTCGGGGTGCCAGCCTGCAGGAGGGGCAAGCTTGTGGTTGATGCGGCGAAGGACAGGGTCGAAAGGGGAGGTGATGCGGGGGGCTTGGACGTTTCCAAAGTTCTTGGTGAAGGCGAGGGGATATGCATCATAGGTGGGACGGTGGGAGGGAGGATCTCGGGGAAAGAGGCGATGGACCTCCCTGAGGTCGACGAGTGCACCAGACTGGGTGTAGCGCTTAGGAACACGTCTGAGGACACGAAAGCCCTTCGCATTATAGACGGGGACCTGATGGCCAGCACGATGGGTCGGGCGTGTGAGGTCGAGCTGTACACGATCGTGACGGTGTTTGGGGAGGTCGTAGAGATCGCCATGAAGGCGATGGAGGACACGACCGCGGAGATTGGTCCATTCGGAGACGTTGCGAAAGCTGAAGGGACGAGAGGAGAAAAGGTGAGCGGAAGTGAAAGCAGAAGGGAAGGAGGAGAGAAAAGGACTGACAGCATGTGGTGTGCGACGGAGAAGGCGACGAGGTGGAGATGAGCGAAATCTCTGTCGTTCGCCCATGCGTCGCGCTCCTGATCGGTCATGCCCAAGCGACAGATGGGCTGGTTCTGACCGTAACGCATGGTGAGGGCGACGGGGACGTTGTTCTCGAGGAAGCCGTCAGTCTTCCAGGAGGCAGGAGCACGAGCAACCCAGGGATGCCAGCGGTCACGGAGGTGGTGGTGAAGGGAGCGTGCCTGGTCGAGGGTGAGCTCGATCCTACGGTCACGTTCGCCAAGCCTGCCACTGAGGAGGGGAACGGCGAGGGGTGAGACGGCAGGCCACAGGGCAGGAGGGAGAGAGGGAGAGACTCACAAGAGAGGAGTTGCATCGAGCGCAGACAAGGCATCCCTGGTGGGGGGTTCTGGATAAGGGTGGGCGCAAGCGATGTCTTCGAGACGCATGGCGGCGAAGACGTGGGTGAAGAACATGACAAGCATGTTGAAGTGGCGGGGAGCAAGGGCGGAGGACATGGCGCCACGTATGGGGGACGTGTCAGGTTCGGAGGACGGACGTCGAACGAGGGAATCGGGGACCATGGCGATCCAGACATCATCCTGCTGTATGGTGCCAAGGTGTGCCATGCGGCCGGTGACGGAGAAGGGAAGCTGAACGTGGACGTGGGGCCAAAGTCTGAAAGGGCGCATGAAAGAGAGCTGGACATGCCAGCGATGGTGGACATGGACGTGGGGTGGGGGAAGGACTGCGTCCAGGCCGATGCGGTTTCCAAGGAAGAGGACGAAGTCAAGAAAGTGGCCGTCCATGTGGGTGACGACGTCGGGGCTCTTGATGTCGAAGGTGAAATGGGGTTCTATGGCGAGCTGGTTGCGTCTGTGGAGGAGGGCGGCTGTGGCACGGTGATTTCCAGAGTGGAACAAGTCCTTGAGGGACTGAAGGGAGAGGGAAGAAGGATGTCCAGAGTTGCGAAACTGTGCGGCATAGTCTATGGGGTGACGTTCTGCGGTCACGGTATGGCGAAGAATGGTGTCGCGAATGGAGGTCTGTTCCAAGGGGTCATCTGCACGGTGGGGAGGCATGACGTGAGAGACGTCAAAGGGGGCATCGTCATCAAGGAGCAGGTCGTCATCGAAGGAGAGGCGGAGGAATGCGTCCGAGTCCTGTGGAGGGACATCCGACTGGGAGTGGGGATCGGCGTCAGGATCGGAGCCATCCTCCGTGGTGGTGAGGTCGGAGCGGACATCGACATGGCTATGGAAAGAAGGACATGAAAGGGGAGCAGGAGAGGAAGAAGAGGAAGACCGACCGAATGCGAGCTGCAAGGACGTCGACGTCAGAGTCGGTGGCACGACGGGCGTTCGACTCGGAGTCGGAGGACTGATGGTGTGACATGCCTGTAGCAGAGATTCTGGAGAGGCGAGCTGTGGTGTGACTTCAGAAGAGGGAAAGGGAGAGAAGGAAAAGACGAAAGGACGAAGGGACGAAACAAGGGAAGGGCGTCGGCACTGGTGGCGGTGGGAAAGGAACAGAGACGCGACTGAATGTGCAGGGTCGACGGGGCGTACCAGGACGAAGAGCCGCCATCCGAGCGCATCGAACCGGTCAGGGACGAAAGAACATACCATAGCATGGCATCAGGGCCAGGCCTGAGGAGATGGACGTCAAACAGCGATGGAAGGACGAGCATGGCGACATACGGAACACACGCGCTCCGAGTCATGCCAGGACTGGAATGCAAGGGGACGAGCTGGCAGCAGAGAGTGATGGCCGATCGAAAGACGATGACGTGAGACGTGGACGGAGTGCAAGCGACAAGAACATCGAAAGTCAGCCACGACCAGGACCATCATGGAAGTGCAAGAGGACAGATCGCATGGGGACGAAGCAGGGACGAGGGAAGGCAGGGGGACGGACGACGAGGACGAGCAGGAAGTCCACGAAGACGGTGGCGATCATCGATGGAAGCTCACTTGCGCAGGACGCCATGCTGGGGTCACGGTCACACGCCGGCGATGGTTCACACGTGACGGTGGCATGGACGGCCAAAATGGGAGAAGTGGAAATCAAACTCGGACGGAGGTGGACGGATCGAACGGACCTGAACGGACAGCGATGACATAGAGCATTTCTAGACACGCTACAAGCGATACGAACGACAGAGAAAGGGACAAGGAAGGGACGGACGGACGAACGAACGAACGAACCTGAAGATACCACCAGACTGGCGAGACGGCGCCGGGACTACAATCGGCGTCCGTGGCATGCTGCAAAGAATCAGGCGAGGTGCATCGTCTGGCGGGCAACCAAGAGCTCTGCGTCGTCGTCAACGTCTTCGTCGTCAGTTCCATCCGACGCATCTTCGGAGACCTCGTCGGTCTGACCGACGAGGACCTTGACACGCTTCTTGCCTGCACGAGCACGTTCGGCTGTGGAAGGAAGAACGATCTGACAGGGAAGAGACGGCAAGACAAAAAAAGACACGCACGACTGGTGACAGAGCTCTCCGTGAGGGAAGACTTGGTGCGCTTCCTGCCCACGGTGGATTTCTTGTGGCGTAGAGGGCCTTCGAGGACGGTTGCGGCGGAGGTGGATGCGGAAGGCTGCTGACGAGCACGAGTCTTGGAAGAGGAAGAGGACGAAGACTTGGGAGGAGGAAGGGACTTGGGATGTAGCGCGCGAGGATCTGGGACGGGCTGCTGATGGTGTCGTGTCTTCTGTGTGGCTGGAGGAGAGCGTTCGGAGTCGAGGGACATCCTGTCGACAAGACCTTGAAGGTCGTGTAAGAGAACGAGGAGGCGAGTCGGAGGTGCGTGGAACCAAACACTCACTCCTGACGTCAGCAGTGATTGCAACATGTCCTAAAAAGGAAATAGAGGGTTAGACATGGACGGACGTGTGAAGGGGATCAGAAACGAGAAGAGAGCGACGACGGATTCACGAAAAACAGTCTTCAGACCGTTTTGCGTTCGAAACCAAGAGACATCGTGGTGGCAGATCCACTCAAAACGACCCAGAGGCCATTTTCCGTACGAACGACAGTCCAGAGAGTGAGAAATGGTGTCTGGTCGACACGGAAACGACGAAAAACGAACGAACGAACGATTTTCGCAAAAATGGGGATGATACGAGCGCAACATGGACAATCTGACGTGGACAACCACGAAAGACGACGATGCCAACGTTTTTCGTAGAATTGAGCTTTACGAGGACAGAAACATGGCTCACCACGATCCGCATCGTCTTCTATGATCTGGGTCGGTACTTCGAACGTGTCAAAGACGTCTTGTGCGTCCTCCATGGTCGCATCTGCAAAAGAGTCTGAAACCATCCGGGAACGTACGTCTGTCCGCAAGCACGTGAGCAAACCATGCAGAGAACATCTACTGAATGGTCGTCACCGTAGTCGTCTGATGGGACACCATCATCTCCGGAAGTAGTACGAGTCGTTTGCTGTTCGGGCGGGGGTGGAATTTCGACGTCGACGTCCTCCGAGTCGTGGAAAGAGGTCCCGTCGTGTAGTATCATGCCTCCAAGGCCTTTCCATCCAGGAACGTCTTTTCCAGGATAGCAAGCTGTGCGTTGCAAACGACGATGGTATGTCATCAGAATCTGACGAAGACCGAAGTGGTGGATGCTCACATCGAAAGTATTCGGGCCACCATCGTTTGGACATACATATCAGCCTGTCCTTCATCCTGTCACCCTTGTCGTGACTGAACAGAGGTGGCATGTCTTGCATGGCGCCGTCTTCCTTGTCGATCCATCGCGGAAACGTCGTCGAGTCAGATTTGCCCTGAGACCCTTTGTTCACAGATTTGGACGTCAGATCGTCCATGGAAGTCTCTTCGTCGACGTTCATGATGTTTCCAAAGTCGAACGTCTGATTCGGACCGATTCCATCGCGGAAGACGTCTGTGGCGACAGCGTCTGGAGTTCTGTGGACGTAAGCGTTCTCGCACATGACCTTGGTTGCGCGTCGCATGCTGGTCAGTCGTCGTCGTTCGTCGGTGCCAGATCGTGTGACGCTCACCTCGACGAGTCTGGACAGAGCGACGGCAACCTCCTTCCTCAGGACACGTTCCTTTTTCCCTGAACTCGAAGGAGACACCCACGACGACTCGCAACGCTGCACGGACTTGATGACGTTGCAGATGGAACTCTTCTGTGACTCCATCATCGAGTGCGTGCTTTTCCTCGTCATTTCCCTTTCCAGGTTGAACGTGGTGTGTGCGCAGGACAGAGAGTCGTGTCCTATCCCGTCGGGCCATGTGAGCAAACGTTGCGTCACGTCGTCCGTCGGTGCTCTGTGACCTTGACCGTCGATGATCGCGAAGCTCACGATGCGTTCCAGCGTGGATCGCAACACGGAACCACCTCCTTGCGAATCGGACAGGAGAAACGTCCTGTAGCCGAAAACGACACAGAACTCGTGCATCACGGCGTTCGAGACCTCGCGACGAATGCGGGCCTCGTTGTTGATGATGATCTGCGACCAATCCATCGTGTGGTAGGAGAGCATCTGGAGCGTACGGTATCGAGTGTCTTTGAGCGACATGCTTGCGTCGAAGGTCAACTGGCGGCGCCATCCAGAACGCCACTTGTCGGTGGTTCGGTAGGTCGACGGAGTGCTCTTTCGGAGCTCTTTGATCAGAGGCGACAGGACCTCGTCCAGAGCCTTCTGCTCGTCTTTCAGAGACACGAGAGTCTGTACGTCTTCCGTGTCCTCCTCCATCTGGACGTCGCCGTCGTCGTCTGGAATGCGAGCCATTGTTTCTTCTTCAATGTCGTCGGCGTCGCTCTCGTCGTCGTTGGTCTGTGCTTTCTTTCCCCTCTTCGACGTTTTCTTGGTTCGTTGCTTGCCTGCCTTGTTCCCCTTCGACGTGCCGACCGACTCCATCGACTTGTCTCCAGAGACGACGGACTTTAGGGCGCTCGTCGTCGCGAGTCTCTTCGGTATCGGTATGTTTTCCAGTTGCCATTCAAGGTTGAGGAGCGCTGGATACAGATCCATCAGGTTGAAGACCGTCTTCACGAAGCGTCCGCCTCAGCATCTGAGTGGACGGGAACGATTCACGTCGACACGCACCGTGTCGATGATGTCAGATATGTATTCTCGAGTGAGTTCTGGATGACCCCCCAACGCACGGATCATGTCTGCCGTCTCTGAACCAATGCGCCAGTCCTTTCCTAGAGTGGTCTTCAGGTGAATGAGAGGACTGTACCACGACGAGACCTGTTCGAAGAGTCAGAACAGAACGCAGTCTCTACGCAAATCGACGTGTCGCCTGTTTTTCGTAAAACGGTGTCGTGTCGTCCCATGTCGTCCCATGTCGACGAAAAATGGTCGACGTGACGTTTTTCGCAAAAACATCGAACACGGTCCAGGTCCGCAGGCAAGCAGGCAGGTCGTGTCCACTGCATGTCCCATGTACGAAAAATGACGCATGCACTGTTTTGCGTAGAAACAGAAAAGACGGACCACTCACCTCCGTCAACGCATTCTTCACCCTCTTCAGGTTGCTCGTAACCATCCCCCACACGCTCTCCGTCATGAATGGGTATGGCGTCGCGACGTGTCCGATGTCGATCAGAAGCACCACCTTTGCCTTCGATGCGCACGTCTCGTACGATGCCTTCACCTCCGCGCTAGCATGGTCCAGTCAATGGCCTGCCTTCAACTCCTTCACGCACGTCGTCAGCACATCCACCACGTTCTCCACGTACCTCGAGTAAGCCCTCTTCCACGTCGCGTTCGACTGTCCGAAATATAGTCCGATCTTCTCTCCACACAGGTCCTTCCTGAACGCCTCCTCCAGCTTCTCCCGCATCTCCTCCGATATCGCATCCACCACCGCGTCCGCGCTCGCTAGCTTCCTTGCGCTCCGTGCCAGGTATCTCTCTGCGTTCCTTTGCTCCTCCTTGTCCTGACTCTTCAGTCTCTTGAACGCTTCGCTCACCTCGTCGCTGTCCCACTCTGCAACGTTGAAACATCGCCGGAGCCGGTTTTCCATGAACACCACCAGGTGCGACAGAAGCTGTCCATGTCCTCAGCATCCCATCCCATCGAGACGTCCTTCGCTTACCCCGCCATATGGTGACAGAAGGTCCGAGTGCAGCGTCGTCACCTTGAAGAACGGTGCGTGAACGAAATGGTTCGAATGTCTCATCACGATGCAGCTGCAAAGGTCCCAGATGTAGTCTTGCTCCAACAGCATCCCGATCCGCGCTGCCACCTTCCCCGCTTGCGATTTCGACAGGTGCATGCAGTCCCGCCAGTCTTGTTTCTGTGCACGCATCAGCTTGAACGTCTGCAGCACCCCTTCCTCCTCAGTCTCTCGGTACGAATGGATTCGCTCGTTCGTCGACAGGTGGATCGCGAGACTCTCGTCTCCGTCCGCACCCACCACCAGGTCTGTCCAACACGTTCCTTTCCTCAGCACATCCTTCCTCATGATCCAGTCTGCTCCACTCACCTTTGTCATACACTGCGACGACCCACTCCCCGTTCATCTCCAGTATCCCCTTGCACCGTCGGATCGCTGCGTTGTGTCTCTCGATCTCCTCCTCCACGTATCCCTGTGTCGTCTCCGTCGATCTCAGGCTCTCCACGTTCTTCAGTGCCCGTTCCTCCTCGCTCAGTTGCTTCTTCATCTCGCTAACCCAGTCTTTCAGCGCTGCCGTTCGGTGTCGTCCTTCAGCGAAAACGATGTCCGTCCCCCTGTCATTCGCGAATACGATCGGTCCCAGGTGAGATCCATCCGGGCTCTGGCTCGTGATCTCCTCACGTTTCTTCAGACAGTTCCTCTCGATCTTCTTCTCCTCCACGATGATCAGTATCGCATACTCGATCCGGAATCGGTCCAGTCCGTTGCGGTTGAACGAGTCCAGAAGGTTCCCCTTCTCGCTGCTGTTCACCGTCCGCACGTTCCACGGTCCAAACCTCGGTTCGCGAGCAAGAATGTCCATCCACGCGTACCCCATCAACGCTTTCGTCGCTCGCTCTTCAAGCTTGTAGTGGTTCGCAATCTTTTCGTCCGCATGCCGTTCTATCGCAACGCTTTCCGTTTGTGTTTTCTTTCCTTTTCCCCGTGGTGCCATTTCGGTTCGATTTGCAGTCGCTTGCGATGGTCGCCGTTACTGACCAGATCCTTTGATCGACCCTGCCACAAACGTCGACGCCCTTCGTACCTGAATTACATCATCGCTCGTCACTTCCTTTTCTTTATTTATTTATTTCTTCTTTCCTTTTCCTTCGCCCTCTACCCTCCGGCCTTCTTTCTATTCCCATACCCTCGTAATCTCTTCCGACGTCCTTGTCCCATCTCCTTCCTTTCCTTTCTTTAATATATACTTCCAATCTCTCCACCGCCCCCGTTCTTTGTCTCTCTTCGTTCTCACCTCCTCTCCCATATCTACGAAATTCGTTCCACCTCTCCTTTTTCGTTCCATTCCCCTTTTCTATCTCCTCTTTCCATTCCCCCCTCTCTCCATCCCCTCTTCCTCTACCCTCCATGTCGTATCTCCTCAGAGCTTTCTGGCCGGTATTCAGATGACCCCGATCTTCGTCGAGTCCGTCGTCTCCCCTGTCCCACCACAGGCACCATCTCTAACCGTCTCTGCACGTTCCCTCCACTCCTTCGCCCTGGTCCTCGACGTCGCACAGGTGACTCTGGAAGCGTCCGTGCTTCCCCTCCGTTGTTCCCTATGAACATCTGAGCTGAATTCAGAAGTTCCCCCGTGTCCATCGTCGTCCAGTATCGTTCGAATCGTTCCATCGCCTTCTCGCTCGCCCTGTATCCTTTTAGTCACACGCTCACTTCCTCTCTATCCTCCCTCCACTTACCTTTTCACGAACTCCCACTGCTTCCTCGATTCCCCATCAAATCGGTTCCACTCCGTGTACGTCTCCTTCGCAATCCCATACGGAAGCTCTTTCACCTTCTCCTCCTCTTTGTCCACAGCTCGACACAGACTTTCCACCATCGAACATACCACCCGCGTCACCGTCTTGTCTTTCGTGAACGGCATGTTCCTCCTTTCCCTCTCTCGTTTCTCCAACAGGCTCACCGTCGGCTGTCGACACTCCGGACATTCGTACACCTTCCTCACATCCCTCTCCTTGTACGTCTCCGTCCAGTATCGCGTCGCACACCCTGCACACACCACGTGCTCGCATGCCGCGTTCATCCGTGTAACCACAGACCTGCTCCACGTAGTAAGCTTTCTTTCCTTTCTTTCCCACTTACCATCTCCACTTACATCACTTCCAGGCATCTGTCCTCCACCACCACCATTCCAACGTCCCCATACCATCCACGTCAGTCTCTTTCCTTTTTCATCGCTGTCGACACTCACATCGAACACTGAAAGTTCTCCTTCAACAGGATGTGGTAGCACGTCGTACCCATGCTGTTGATCACGCTTGACGCTTCAAACCATCCCCCCTCTGTCGAAAACGCTGCCACAAGTCCCCCGTCTCCAGTCAGCAAGTTCGGCATCGCCTTCATCTCCGCCACCGCTCGTGTGTATCCAATTTTGTATGCTTCTTTTCTTTTCTTCGCTTCCTCCGCCTCCTTCGTTAGTTCTCGATTCTTCTTTTCCAGTCTTTCGCATCGTTCCTCCATCCTCTTCCATCGTCTCTCCAATTCCATCACCTTTCCCCTCAACATCCCACTCTCATCCATTTCATCACTCACCTCCACTCGTAAGTCCTCCACGATTTCCACTTCACTGTCTGAATCAGTCCTCTTCCTCTCCATACCAGACTCTCCCTCCACTTCCGATGTCATCTCTATGTCACTCACTGATTCCATTTCCCTTTCAGATAAATCAACTTCGTTTGCAACTCCATTTTCTTCTTCCAAGTCCACTCCCGCTAATTCACCACTAAGTTCCTCTCGCTCCAAACGTTGCGAAATCGATGGTCCAACTGAAACATTCGGTCATTCGCTGTCAACTTCTCAAATTCCACTAATTATTCTCACCATCCATTGATCCATTTGATAACATTGACAGCTGCCTGGACCGTTGCAGCGCAATCCGCTCAAAGATTGACAATGTATCTTCAGTAAATTCTGTCATTTTTTTGTGTGCCAGTGGTTTCTTGGAAGAAGTGTGTCAATCACAGTAACAAATAGACGTAGACAGTTCTAAAATACAACACATCTTCTCAGTGCTGTATTACATCATATCAAAAATAGTTATACCTCAGTCTGGTATTTTACGAAAAATGACCGATCAGCCGTTTTTCGTAGATTTTTACATCACACATTAGATCATTTATATTGTTGTAAATTCTAGTTTTTCACGCAATTGATGCTTTTTAAATATTGCGTGAAAATAGGGGTTCAAAATCACCTATAACCCCCTAATAACCCTAATCCATTTAAAAAAACAAGGTAACATCCAACTTCTTCTTCCACAGCTTCGCTATTTTAGTGTCTGGGTCCATTCCTAGATATCTAACGAGATACCGTTGGGCGACCGCCCTAGGGGAGTCGTGTCTAAGCTTTGGGAGGGTGTTGGGTAGTTCTACTTTCCCGGTGGTCCAATCAATCAAGGGGTTGACTTCGCGTAACCATGGGAGTCCTAGGATTAGACTTTCTTTTCCGCAGTCGATTATCATAAACGTTTGAGTTTGTTCCTTATCCCCGATTCGTAACGTCAACGTGACTTGGTGCCGTATTAGTCCGTTACTATTCGTGGTTCCGTCCACGTTGCTCGCCCTTAATGGGGTTTTCATCCGTTCCTTTCTCCATCCGGCCCGATTTACTAGATGCCGGTCAATAAAGCACCCGGTTGCGCCGCTGTCTATCAGCGCGAGTTTATCGACGATTTGGCCCGTGGTACCAGCGTATAGGGAAGTGGGGATTCTCATTGATTTTGACTTGGTACTGGTTACAATTACAGGCGCTAGCTTGGGAAGTGAAGACGTCGATCCTTCCTTCCCTTTCAAAAACCCTCATGAGCTGAGATTTGGTTGACGGTTTCTTCTCCGCTTTCTCCGTCGTCTTCTTCAGCTTCTTCGTCGTGCTTTTGGTAGCAGATCCGAAGGGTCTTGATTGCCGTTTCTTCTGAGATCCCTTGCTCCTTCATAAACTTCCCCATCTGAGACTCTTTTCTGGTTTCAGTGGCTCGTATGTGATTCCGGTTATTTCCACCATTTCGTCGGTTCCAAGGCCCCTTTCGGCTTACAAATCGTTCCGTGGTGGGCCTAGGGTGGTTCCTGGTGGAGCATCCCGGCTTTCTGCAGATAAAGCATAGTCCCTTCGTGAAGCATTCCGCTCGTTCGTCAGGGGTGAGGCGAATGGCGTCTACGTCCATCTGATAGGGATCCTTCTCATTGTTGTGTCGTCGGATTGATGGTATCCAGCCTCCTCCTCCTCCTCGGTCGTACTTGTTTTGTTCGGCGAGATCATAGAAAGTTCCTGCCCTGTCCAACCACTCTTTCATGTCCTTCGGCTGGGGGACTACCAGGGCCATGGCTTTGGCGGTGTCCAAATCTACCGCTTTCCGCAAGATCCGGAAGACGTCATTGACATCTTTCATCTTTGCTCTTCCTGCTTCGAGTTCGAAGACAGTCCTGAACTTATGGAAATCGCCCTTGAACTTCCTAATATCCATCGCGTGGAGGGCGTTCCGGGCTCGCTGCTCCATAGAGACCGGGCAAAAGGTGGTGAGGAAGTTTTCTGATACGTCTTTGAAGGTAATCTTTTTCCCTTCTTCGTCGTCTCCGTACATTTTATCGTACCATCCTTCAGCGAAAGCTCGTCCTTGCCCTTTACTCATTCGGTTTAGGAAGGTGATGGTTCGTTGCTTATCTCCTTTAGTGGTGGCGTGGTCAAAGATCTGAGGGTTAGCGTCGAAGTAGGCCCTCATCTGGTTGTGCCATCGTTTGGCATCCTCTGTTTCCCCGGAGAATCCGTCGGGGAGGGCGGCTTTGTTCTCCTTTCCTTCATCTGCCATGGCTTTGTCAATTGCTCGTTGCGTCCTCTCGTGAATTCGGGTGAGGGTATCGGGAGAGGGGGGGGTGTGGTCGTCGGGATCAAAGAGACCAAAGCGTTCCTCACCCGGTTCCAGATACGGATTAGGGGAATAGGAACGCGACGGGGGGTTATGGAGTGGTTCTGTGTCGACGTGGATCGAAACCTCCGCTTCAGGGTATCCTTCTTCCGGCGTCTGTTCGTATGGTACGGGGTTGGCGATCTCTTCTTCGCCCCTGTGAGGGACAGAAAGCTCCGCGGTGGCTGGTGTTGTATCGACTGTAACCTGAGGTTCAGGGGAACTGCCAGATCGTAGGCGAGTCCTTAATGAACCGAGAATGGATCCGGCTTGACTCGAGGAGCCTGGTATGCGCCTGCTGCGCGGCGTAGGGCGAGAAGTCGATGATGTTGGATTAGGAACCACCTGGTGGGGATGTGGAGGGTGAGGGCGCGAGGATGTAGGGGTTTGGGTTTGGTCGTCGGATGAGTCGTCGGATGGGGGGCTTCGAAAGGACGTGACGGGAATGGGCGGGCTCCGAACTTAGGAGTTGGAGCCAGGGGAGGAGTTTGATCTTTTGTTACGATACGTGTCCTGTCGTTCTCTCCTCCTTTGTTCGTCGAGCAACGAACAGTAGACGTAGAGGATTATGAGCAAAGCTTGGTAAAGGAAGTCCAGTTCTTCGAGGGTCTCGCTAGAAGAACCTATCTTGCTAGCGGATGAGATGAGAACGCAGGTAGATTGCGTAGATCAAACTAAGGTACAAGGCGCTACTGACGGGTATTTATACGTAAGTATTGGCGGGTGGGGAAACGTAGTCATAACGAGAGATATGACTAATGGAGAGGTTAAAGCGTCCATGGGAATACTGAGACAAGGTCGTGAGACCCTTCCCACGTCCTTGAGAAGGAGTGGTTAGATAAGTGGGAGAATCTGATAAGGTCCGTATGGCGGTGTACAGGATGAAGTAATCGAGAATATAGGTTGCGGCTGGGGCCCGCACGAAACATAGAATGAAGGAGAGAGAAACAGTCGAACCAACCATGGAGTTATTCTAGGGTCCCTTCCTCAGTAGCGAAGTGGTCCTCGACGGCGTCCCATGGGAAGTCTCCGCCAGGTAATACCTCGTCGTCGACATATGCGACGACTCCTTGGTAGAATCCGTTGATGACGGCTTCCTGGAGTGCGAAATGGAGGTCTTCCTGATGGCGCGCCATGTCAGCCCAAACCGTAACACTAGTGGTGGCAGCGGGGTCACCACTCTGGCTGCTAAGTCGTTGTCATCCTTGTTGGCGGCACAGTGGCCGCGACGGGATTTGGACGGACACGTCACAATTGATGTGGTAGTGGTGGCAGTGGGGTCTCTGCCGCTGCTGCTGCTGCATCGTCAGCGTCCTTGTCTGAATCGGTGGTGACTTTGGACTCGACGAAATGTTCGAGTCATGCTGACTCATCATATCCCAGGTAGGTCATGTGACGATGACCCGCCACTGGCACTGTGCAACAACGCGTCTGCACCAGCACTGCCATTGCTGACCCCACCACTACGCTGATGCCGACAATGACGACGCAATAGCAGCAGCCGTGTCCCTGCTGCCACCACTACCACGTCGTCAATCATGACAATGCATCCGTCCCAACTCCACCACTGTGCCGCCAATGACGACAACGATGACACAGCAGCAGTAGCAGCAACCCTGCTGCTACCACCACCGTGTCGTCAATCACAATGGTGTGTCAATACAAACCCCACCACTGCCACCAATGACAACGATGATGCAGCAGCAGCAGCAGCGATCCTGCTGCCACCACTACCGTGTCGTCGATCGCGACGACATGTCCATCCCAACCCCACTGTGCCGCCAATGACAACAATGCAGCAGCAGGGGCAGTGACCCAGCTGCCACCACTACTGCATCATCGATCGCAATGACGCATCCATCCCAACCTCACCACCATGCCGCCGCCGACAACGACAACGACACAGCGGCAGTAGCAGCGACCCCGCTGCTACCACCACCGTGTCATCAATTGCAACGGTGTGTCAATCCAAACCCCACCACTGCCACCAACGGCAACGATGACGCAGCAGCAGCAGCAGCAGCGACCCTGCTGCCACCACTACCACGTCATCGATCGCGATGATGCATCCATCCAAACCCCACCACTGCACCGACGACAATGACAACACAGCAGCAGTGACCCCACTGCCACCACTGCACCACCGATGACAACAACACAGCAGCAGCAACCCTGCTGCCACCACCACTGCGTTGTCCATTGCCACGATGCACTCGACTCAACTTCACCACTGTCACCAACAACGATGATGCAGCAGTGGCAGCAGGGACCCCACTGCCACCACCACCGCATCATCAATCATGATGATTGCATTGCGCA